>PVJN01011608.1:0-54465 GCA_004026805.1 Lasiurus borealis
CTTGCTATTCATCATGTTGAATATTTCTTGCCACTCCCATCTGGCCTGCATCGTTTCTGTTGAGAAATCAGCTGACAGTCGTATGGGTGCTCCCTTGTAGGTAATAAACTGTTTTTCTCTTGCTGCTTTTAATATTCTCTCTTTGTTTGTTGCTCTTGGTATTTTAATTATGATGTGTCTTGGTGTGGTCCTCTTTGGATTCCTTTTATATGGGGTTCTGTGTGCTTCCTGGACTTGTAAGTCACTTTCTTTTACCAGATGTGGGAAGTTTTCAGTCATTATTTATTTAAATAGGTTTTCTGTATCTTGCTCTCTCTCTTCCTCTGGCACCCCCACAATTCTGATGTTGGTACGCTTGAGGCCATCCCAGAGTCTCCTTACATTATATTCACATTTTTGGATTCTTTTCTCTTCTTGCTTTTCCAATCGAGTGTTTTCTGTTTCTTTATATTTCAAATTTTTTACTTGATTCTTTCCTTTCTCTAGTCTGTTGTTAGGACTCTGTATAATATTTTTTATTTCAGTCAGTGTCTCTAGTTGGTCCTTTTTCGTCTCCTCTTGGGACTCGCTAAATTTATGCATCATCTCTAGCATCTTTAGTTGGTCTTTTTGCATCTCTTCTTGGGACTTGATAAACTTATCCATCTTTTCTAGCATATTCTTGAAAAACCTTATAAGCATGGTTTTGAACTCTATATCCAGTTGTGTTTTTTTTTTCCTACATTTCTTTTGCTTGTGATCTCTTCCCTTGTCTTGGCATTTTCACTATGTCGGGGAAACTTCTGTACTTGCAAAACTGCAGAAGCCTCTGTTGAGCTTGGGATGGGTGGAGTCTCAGGGCTTAAGGGACCGCCTTGCCTTCCAGTCGGCCCCGCCCTCCACGGCCGCCGAGTCTCACGTGACTGGGTAATCGCTGGAGCGCTCCTTGTACGCGCGCGCCCGCAGTGCCGCTAGACTGCTGCCTTTCCAGCTCCCCTGCGCACCAGGACCACATGAGTCTAGATCTCCAGGGTTTCGCCCGAAACAGGGGCCCAGTGGACTCAGAAGTGGCACAGTTGGGAGGGTCTGTCTCCCGTCCAGTTGCAAAAGCCAGCGGCACAATCAGCAATCTGTCCTCAGCGCAGCGCCATGCCCATGTACAACCAGACCTCCTATCTTTTGCGACTACCCTAAATTTCCATGCACTTCTCCCTTTTCACAGTCCAAACTCCTCCCGTATGAGTCTCTGCTGGAACTGGGGTTTAGTGTTGTAGGATAAGGGGTTCAATACCGTTGGGAGTCTCAGTTTCCCTCCAGCCAGAGAAAGCCAGCCAGGCACTCGGGCACCCGCTCTCTCAGCGCACGCGTCTCCGTACCTCAGCTTTTTGCAGCTCCTCTGGGTTTCTGTGAGCCCCTCTCTTTCCTTCTAGTTGCAGAACTTAACTCAGCCAGCTTTCCTGTGGTTCTAGATGATGTCTGTTCTGTCTTTTAGTTGTAGTTTTGAAATTGTTGTGTGAGGCAGCAGTGTAGGCCTTTACTTATGCCGCCATCTTGGATTCTCCTGATTCTGCAATATCTTTATTCTAGCATTACAAGTTTATTTTCCTGTGGGGTGGGAAAAACATAGGACACATTTTTAAAAGTTATGTTAATAGAATTAAGGATATTCTAAAAGTATACAGTATAAATGATAAGTAGAAATATTTATGAATTATATCCTTCTATTTGGCAACATTTGTCATTCATAAAATATTATTTAAAATTATGAAGAATAATTTAAAAATAATTACTTTCTATTAGGCCTCAACTTGGTATGCAGAGCTCTTCTGGGATATCCACCCATTAATTTTGACAATATTTCTATGATGTTGATAGACTAACCCCATTTATGTTTTTGTTTGTTTGTTTATTATTGCCTTTATTTTTATTTTTTTATTAATCCTTAACCCCCAGAATGTTTTTTTCCATTGTTGTTCAGAGAGTGGGAGAAAGAAAAGGAGACAGAGAGGGGGGAGAGAGAGAGAGAACCAACAATGTGAGAGAAAACAATGTTGCTTCCCACACAAGCCGCATCCAATGGGAGAGGGCCACAAGTAAACCCACAACCCAGGTATCAAACCCGAGACCCTTAGGTCCAGTGTGCAGACTGATGTTCTAACTATTTAGAAACACTTGCCAGTGCCTTATGCCATTTCAAGATAAAAATTTCGTATTTATTCAAAACAATATATGACTAACCAGGAAAGGATATGGCCTGCTCTGAATCACTCTGGAAGCCAACAGTTGGAGCTGAAATTTAAACCCATCTTAATTTTAAAGTGCATACTCTCTAATAATTTCTATCTTGCAAAGATATTAAAAATAGATGTAATATACATAGGGTATCCCCCCAAAAGAATTACATACCTAATAGCTGAGAGCTCAATTGATGTTTTTCTCTTTTCAAATTTAACCTATTAGTATTAATAATTATTCAAAGTGTGTATACATTTTTGGGGACACCCTATTTATATTCTTGTTGATGAAAATTGATTCTGTCACTCTCATTTTTACATTAATATTATCATTATTTTTATTATTTCTGTATTAATTATGGAACATTTAGAAAATTACAGAAACCAAAAACTAAAAATTAATATAAGTGTAATTTCATTATATATAACAATTATGTTGTTCTTTCATTAAAATATATCATTAAATACTTAAATATACACATTTCCCTTTTTTAATATTAAAATATAATGATGAAATCTTAAAATCTTTTTTTTTTATGTTCTTGACACTATTACAGATGTCCCCCATTTCTTCCCCTTCCTTTTGTTCGCATCCACCCAGTCATGGGCACCCTCCTTCTGGCCATCACCAGGCTGTTCTGTTAACAATGGTATTGTGGTATAATTTGATATATCAGACACTGTGATACCTCCAACTTTGCTCTTCTTTCTCAAGCTTGTGAAGTTATTCAGGGTCTTTTTGGGTTCCATGTAAATTTTTTGAAAATTCATCCTAGATTTCTGAAATATTCCATTGGTATTTTAATAAGAATTGCATTGAATCTATAGATTGCCTTGAATAGTATACACATTTTAATGAACATCATTTGACCAAATTCTTATTAATAATTGTCTCTGTCTAGAATCACCACTCATTGTTGAAATTAGTGGGCAAAAAAATATAAGAAATAGAGATTTTCCATGGTTCTCAAAAAAGTTATCTCAATTTGGAGACTCCGTATGATATATGCTTTTGTGAGGGTGAAATGAGGGTTGGAGCAGCACAGCTCTCCCGTTGTTGTGGTTTATAGATGAGCACCCAAGAGGCACAGAGAGGGGTCCAGATTTCTGATATTTACTCTGATGTTTATACAAACGATTTCTAGTTCAGGTAATAAAACCAGCTAAAACAAAAAGCAAAAGAATGAATGTGCTCTATTCTCAACTCTGCTCCATAATTAGCAGCAAATTCTTTATCTGTGTTTTTCTTCAAAGCTGTTTTGTTTTCGCTCTGAAGTTTCATCCTGAATGGTCCAGTGTGATTTTGAATAGAACGCCCCTGAAGATCACTGGCAGATGCTATCTGAAAGCAGTAATCAGCAATTATCTTTTAAGTACAGAAAGTCATGGACTGTGTATTCTAGGAAGTCTTCATTCAAATTAGGCAAATTATTTGAAATGTTAATAAACAGTCAACAAGACCTTAATTAAACCATTTGCCAGTAATTATTTCTATGAATTAGTGCTCCATTTGCCCATTAGTTTTATTAAAACCAGAGTAAAACTTCTATATTTGAAGTTTGATGTCTTGTCAGTGATATTTTTCCCCCTGAAAATGATCATAGCAATCTTCCTTGCTCATGAGTGTAAATTTCACTTATCGGTGGCTCAGTAACTTTGGTTTTAGTTTTCTACACAAAACTACAAAATCACTCTGAAGAGCAACAGATAAGTAAATTAAAGCTACAAAATCACTCTGAAGAGCACCATATAAGTAAATTAAGCCATCAAGTCGTCAAGCTGGGAATGTCACACTCAGGGGAGTACTTCAATGCTTATAGCAGCTACTTTGGTGCTCCAAAAAGAATTTCCCAAAGCTACATTTTCAGACTCAGAGGTTTCATGGAACATAAACCTTGACTTCAGAAATAAACTTTGTATTTTGAAAACAAACCACTTATTATTTGTATTAAAAAAAAATCTGAGTTTTGTTAGTAAACAATATAGGTCTCCTAGCTAAAAAAATACTGACAGAGATTACAAAAGTAATCTTTACTTTAAAAGAACAGAAGCAATTTGTCCCCTTGGTTTCAACATAGTTGTGTTTGATTGGTTGCACAGAGCACCATTTTCCAAGCACTAACACAAAGGTGATATAAAAATATTGAGAAATAATAATAATAACAGAAATAATTGATCACACTTGAAATATAAATCTTGATTCTGCCTCAGTATTTGAAACTAAGGGTTCTTATGGTTTTAATTAAATTTAACTTTAAATCCTAGCTCTACAAATCTTCTCTCTCTCTCTCTCTCTCTCTCTCTCTCTCTCTCTCTCTCTCTCTCTCTTCCCTTTTCCTTCTCCGTCTCCTGCTCCCTCTCCCTTTCCCTCTCCCTCTCTTTCTACCTCTCCTTTTTCTCTACCTCTCCTTCTTTCTCTCTCATCCCTTATAGAGTTAGCCTTTCTCCTAGATAATCAGCAACCACCAAGGCAGCAGAAAACGGATTTATTATGTTTACTTCACACCCAACCAATTAGCTGCCAGCACAACCCTGAGCCCCCTGTCTTAGGATCCCATGAGGGACTTGCGATTTTGCCCTAGGCAATCTGTAAGCCAATGTATAAACGTGAGGAACTCAAACTTTGGGGTCTGGATAAGATAGCCTTTGGACTTGACTTTTAGAAACTTTAAAATGATTTAAAATTGAAACTTTTTTTTAAAGAAAGAAAGAGTTTATTAGACTATTGTTAGTGGAGAAGAAAAAGGAGGTGGAGGAAGAGGAGGAGGAGGAGAAAGAAGACTGGTCTTGGACATGGATCTAAACTACCAGCAGCATGTGTAGGTAGGAAAGATAAAACATCTGCTATTCCAGAGTTTATTTAAGTTAAACTAACAACAAATTTTCATTGAGCTTCCAAGAAATAAGATATGAATAAAGATAAGAGATGGAACTATATGACGCTATAATAACGCTTCCTTCTGAGAAATGGATATGTAAAAATGACAAAACTATTATTTGCTGTTAAAATAACAATAAATCAAGCTAATACTTCATAACACCTGAGCTCTGAATACCAAGGAGTGAGATAACAGGTCCTAAGGCCATATTATAAGGAAGAAGTTATTCACTAACTATATGTCTTGAACTAATAATGGTTTTTTGTTACAAACAAAAAAAAATTTACTTTGGTTACTCTTCTGGGGTTTGGGAGTGAGTGGCCCTGTTATGCCCAGAGTTCAGGATCCCCAATAATCAACCACTAAGGAGCCTTTTCCGATGCAAAAGCTAAGAGTCTTTATTCAAACCCAGGTTTGGCTCTCAGCCTCTTTCTGGCGCAGCAGTGAGATGAGAGAGCAAGCCGGGTGGGAACAATGAGTTATATGGGGTAGGATAATTGGGAGGGCTTAGGAAAGTGATGAGGGTTACAGAGATTGGTCACTTGAATTAGGGTCTTTCTGTGGTTTAGCCTTATTAGGACCCTCACTGTGTTCCTGGAGCTTCATTGGTCCATTCCGGTGGTGGTCAGGGAAGCGAGGACATTGCTGGCACATCTGTGGCCCCTCCCAGAAAAGAGAGGGGGTTTAGGTAGGGGGCCCAGCCCTATAGGACAAGATGGAGGGGAGTTCATTTCCTTTCAGCCCTAAAATTTCCACCCTGATATGCAGATTATTTGGAACTGAAATCAATGAAAGCTCAACAAACTCAAGGAGAGCTTTTCCTTTTCCCTTTCCTTAAAGAGATTCAGGCATTTGATTTGTTTTGTTTGTTTGTTTGTTTGTTTAAAAAGGTTAGGGAACCTTTAATTAATCACCTTAAGAATGTTACTCTCTAACTTTATTCAGAAAGGCTTCACACATGTTAGGCTAGAAACCCCCACATTGTGTATCATTGTTTCTGGGTGTCTAGCAAAGACTTTCCTGCCATTGCTCTTCCTTAGCTACCTGTAAACCATCTGTTTTCACTTCTGAAATCTAATATCCCATCCCTCTTTTGTCTCCTTTGTCCAAAAATGGGTTATATACCCAATCTTGACTCACTAAGATTTGTCTCATGGAAGCCCAGATGGGACGAAAGCCAGCCAGGAAGCTAGCCCTGACAGTGTATTCCTTCCAGCACATCTTCCTTAGGATGACTTTTACCCATCAGCTTGCACCCACCTCTGCTTCTATGTCCTTGCAGCAAGGAATTTAGGTATAACCTCAAAGGAGTTGGAGGGAGAATGAATGGAAATTAACTTTTTGCTATCCTCCCAGAATGGAATTTCATACTAGAGAGTAGCTCAATTATTTTTTTAACAACTATTTATTGAGCCCCTATTATGTGCCTAACACTGTTGTAAGGACTGGAGATATATAAATATACCAAAGTAGAATTACACAAACAGAAAGTTACATTTCTTGTATGTAACTGATGTTTTTTAATTCTTACTATATGTCAGGTACTATTAAATGCATAGTAGTAAGCCAAGAGAACACTGCAGGTGGTATGATGATAAACATGTTTTAAAGATGAGGAAACTGAAGCAGAGAAAAGGTACCCCACCTCCCACCAAGGTCAAAAAAGTAGGAAAAGTAGACTGATGATTTCAACTTAAGCCATTCAGGCCCAAATTCCACACTCATAACTATGAGGTTGAGAACTGAGCTTTACATTCTTGTACATCTTCATAACTCCAAACACGATCTCTAGCCAGGAGTCTTTCTTTTGGCTCCATATCCCTATATCCAAATGTTGTTGAATTGCTTCAACTGGATGTTCCAGAGGTAACTCAAACTCAATTAAAAACACATACACATACATATATATATAATTTCAGAGAAGAAAGAAGAGGGAGAGGTAAACACATCAATGATGAGAGAAAATCATTGATTGGCTGTCTCCTGCATGCCCCACACTGGGGTTCTAGCCTACAACCCGGCATGTGCCCAGATTGAGAATCAAACTGTGACCTCCTGATTCATAGGTTGACACTCATAGGTTGAGCCATGCCAACTGAGCTCAAACTTAATTTACATAATCAAAACTGAAGTCAACAACTATGTTTACAATTTCACTTGGGTTTCCTACCTCAGGAAAAGGCATTCCTCTAAGTTTTGCGGGCCACAACAAACATCTGCTTTTCTTTCTTTTTTCCTTCTCTACCCTTTACTCACTATAAAGCCCTCATTTAATCAAACACCTGATCCATGTTTCTTCTCTCTTCCTAGCATCTGCTAAGGCTCTTGCTAGTAGGCCGTTAATATTTCCTTGTTTTATTATATTAAAGGCCTTTAGATTTGTTCCAAATCTCCAACATCCAGCCAGGCTGACTTTTTGTTGCTGTTTTTAATCCTTCCCTGAGAATATTTTTTCCACTGATTTTTTGAGAGAGTGGAAGGGAGAGGGGAAAGAGAGAGAGAGAAAGAAACATAGATATGAGACAGACACATAGATTGGTTGCCTCCCACAAGTGCCCCAACCAGGGATGGAAATTCAAACCTGCAACCCAGGAACATGCCCTTAACCAGAAATCCAACCCAGGAACCTTCAGTGTGTGGGCCAATGGTCTAACCATTGAGCAACTGGCCAAAGCCAGACTGATTTAAATGAAACAAAAATCTTACCATTTTATATCCATGTAACCATAGCTAAAATATCAAGTCCAAATTCCTTAACATACCATATAAAACCACTCATGATACTGGTCCCATTTGCTAATCAATTTTCATGTTTTAATATTTTCCCATCAATCCTATTGAACTCTTTAGAACTTATCAGATGCACACTCAGCACCTTTGCAAGTAATGTATCTTATTTAAAAAATCCTTCATCATTCTTTCATTAGGATAAAGCCTAATAATTTTTATGATCTCTGTATATCATGTCCTTTTCCCCATTATCCAAATTTGGTTAGGTGCCCATTCCATGCTTATTACTGTTGACCCCTCTGTCTTCTCCAGACCACACTTTCCTTGTGGGCTGGGACTATACCTGAGTACCTGGGACTTTATTTCCTAGCCTAAGCCTGCTATTTAGGAGAGCAATTAAAAAAAAAATCTCTTGAGTGAATGAAAAATAACTACATTAATTATTTCCTGCCGGAGAATGAGAAGAAAATAAACCAATCCAAATATGGGAGAGAAAATATTTTTAAAGCAAAATGTATCATAAGAGACCTATGAAATTAAAACATGGATGGTATCATAAATCTTACTCTAAATGGATCAGACCAACAGCCCTTTCCCTTTCCATCAGACAAACTACAAAGCCATAGCTACAGCTACCTTTTCCTTGAAATTCAATAATAAGAACAGTTTTTGCTGTGACTGGTTTGGCTCAGTGGATAAAGCATCAGCCTGTGGACTGAAAGGTTCCAGGTTCGATTCCGGTTGGGGGCATATACCTTGCTTGCGGGCTCATCTCCAGTGTGGGGCGTGCAGGAAGCAGCTGATCAATATCTCTCTTTCATCGATGTTTCTGACTGTCTATCCCTCTTCCTTCCTCTCTGTAAAAAATCAATAAAAATATATATTTAAAAAAAGAATAAGAACAGTTTTCACTGCCTTTGTTAGTTGTTTCATTACACTGACAACTATTAATCATTGGGAATACCAGGTTCTAAGCAAACAAAGTTGATCAGATTAAAATACTTATAAACAAGACTTGAAACAACAGTGGAATTCAAAATAGTTCTTAGTAAGTGATTCTGGGCAGCTAGAGATTCAAATCTTTGAATAGGATCTGAGTATTTTATGCTGAAAAGGAAATACCATATGAGAACATAGAACAAAACCTAATCTCTTTCAAGATAATAAAGATTTTTTCATGGTTATGAATTCTCTAGTTACATGACAATAACATAAATCATTTTATCTTTCTCATCTTTAAGCCAAAAAATAACAGCATCTTTTATCAATTGCCAGGGATGCTGTGAGGTTCAAATGAGGACCAAACAGAGAAGCATTGATTAAGTTCTAAGTGAGCCACTGTATAGAATGACACCAGTTCTTCTATTTAAAGACCTTGCTGCCAAGTCTTGTTTAGGGAAGTGAAGGAGAAACCAGTGATTCTCCATGAGTGTGTTACTACCCTGTAGAGAATGTTTTAGAGATCTGTGTTTCAATATTTCTTGGCAATGATGGAAGGGAGCTACTGAAGTTAAATGTGCAGTGGCCACCGATGCTAGTCACCCTACAAAGAGCAGGAAATATCTGCATAATTGAAAATTTTCTAGCCTATGGCAAGAAATAATGAAAAATTATTCAGCCTATGGCAAAATTTTATAATGTCTTGATGTAAGTGAAAAATCTGTGTGTGATGAAAAAAGAACCTCTGCAAATGGCCAGGATGCCAGGCTATGAGGCCAAATGAGGCCAAAATCCAGCCATGCTGGCTCAGAGATGTATCCAGTAGGAAAATGTTTTTTAAAAATTCACTCAGAAGGTCCATATGTAACCTAACTCCATTATATATGCAATTCATATTTTTGCATTGTTTTATAATACATTGAATTTTCAGAAAAGCAACTACCCTGGAAATCTAGGTAATATTGAACTTTGTTTTTTGAAAAATTTAACAAGATTTTTTTTCACTGTGTTGCAATGGTACTCCTGATCATGATATTTGTAATAGCAAAATCTCTGCTTTCTGACAGCCTATCTGTTAATTTATATATTATTTATCTTTCTTTTGTATATGTATATACACACCTAAATGAACTTAATTTTTTTAATCTTTACACAAAGATATATTTTTATTGATTTTAAAGAGAAAGGGAAATAGAGGGAGTGAGATAGAAACATCGATTGGTTACTTCCCTTATATGCCCCAATTTGAGATTGAATCTGCAACTTGGGTATGTGCCCTGACCAGCAATGGGACCTTCAACCTTTTGGTGTATGGCAGTGGTCGGCAAACTCATTAGTCAACAGAGTCAAATATCAACAGTACAACAATTGAAATTTCTTTTGAGACAAAAATTTTTTAAACTTAAACTTCTTCTAATGCCACTTCTTCAAAATAGACTCGCCCAGGCCATGGTATTTTTTGGAAGAGCCAAACTCAAGGGGCCAAAGAGCTGCATGTGGCTTTTGAGCCACTGTTTGCCAACCACTGGTGTATGGGATGATGCTCCAAACTGACTGAACTGCACAGCAGGGTGAGTGAACATAATTTTGCTACTCAGTAATTACCCAATTACTTACTATAAATAATTTTTTTATTTCTTTTTTTAAACCCCAAATATTTATTAAAAATAATCAAAAGACTGCCGAGACCAGTTTGGCTCAGTGGATAAAGCATCAGCCTTCAGACTGAAAGGTCCCAGGTTCCATTCTGGTCAGGGCCATGTACCTTGCTTGTGGGTACATCTCCAATGTGGGATGTGCAGGAGGCGGCTGATCAATGTCTCTCTCTCATCGATGTTTCTGACTTTCTATCTCTCTCCCTTCCTCTGTAAAAAATCAATAAAATATATATTTTAAAAAAATAATCAAAAGACAAATGCTTTCTTACCTGGTTGCCATCAGTTAGAAATAATTATTTGTTCTAACCAAGAAGTGCAATATATTTCAGATAGTACTAGGATTGTAAATGAATTTGAAGAAACCGATATGATAAATGGTATGCTAGGGCCTTGGTAAATAATGTAGCACATTACCAGCGCTAAACTTTCTCCATTTATTCTTCCAAGGGTGATTACTTTTTCACTAGGCTACTGCCAGTCTAGGTAAATGACTTGGATTTTATATTTGGGGAGAAAATATTTTAATTCTGTAATATCACTAAGAAGAGCTCCATGAGACATTCTTAAAATAACTCCAAAGACCTACTTTATGACATTAGATCTTTTTTAGGACTATACAAAACATTGGAAAGAGAAGATTCACACTGAAATCAATAAAAAGCATGTCTTAAATGCTTCTGCTTTATAATATACAGGGCAGGGGAGGAGAATTCCAGCTAAATAGTTAAATGAAATTAGTAATGGAACAAAAGGGGGGTAAAAAACAATGTTTACATTATATTAGAGACCTGGTGCATGAATTTGTGCATGAGTGGGATCAGGCCAGGCAGGTTGGAGGGAGGGGCTATAGGCAGTTGGCCAGCCAGCATTGCCCTCAGTCCGAGTGGGGGGCTAATGGAAGGGTGGGGCCAGCCCACCCTGGTCAAAATCCAGGTTGAATTCACAGTGGAACTCCCAGACAAGGGGACAATTTACATATTATACTTCTATTATATAGAATTGGTTAGAGACAACCTTTCTACTTCAAATCTAGAGGGAAGGACCACCCACCTTTACCAGGAGGCACTCACAGTCTAGTGAAGGAGTTGTGTATCTATATAGAACATTGTGATATATATTACCATGTAGGACATACTTTAGCCACACACAAAAGGGAGTGTCTTAATTCACCTGGGGAGATGAGAAAGGAAGTGACATTTTAATTGGTTCTTAAGGGAGTTTTCAGGAGAGAAAAATGTAAGGAGATTTCTTCAACATTGCAAAGAGTGTAGGAAAATACTTCAAATTGTGGCAAAGATAACAGAAAGATTAAAAATTTCAGTTGACAACTCATTCTAGTAATAATAACAAATAAATATAGCAATCACTGTCTATACTCATTAAGAACTTACCAAGTTGTGTATATGCTATATATACTGTGATTGAATGTAAAAATTATAGTTGACAGAGAGAAAAAATAAAAGAGAAATGGACTTTAGCAAAGAAATTCAAAATCAGAGGGTTAGCTAGGTGGAACACATAGTGCCATAGACTGGCATCATTTGTGAGAGAGGCATGCTGATGATAGGATACAATACTCTGGATTGTGTTCAGGATGAGGTCTCTACAATTCTGCTTCTCAATCTTCTTGGAGCACCAGCATAAAAGAAGCCTTATGTGTTTCACAAGGGGTGGAGTGTAATTATCCTGGGCTGATATGACACCTGGTATCCCCATGTGAGGAGAAGATTATAAGATGCCCCACCTGCTGGGAGGGGCATGAGCCAAGAATCCCAGCTGGGTTGGTGGTATCACACAATCCTGGGGGAGCTGCCAACACCAAGCATTGTTATTTCATTTAATGGTCATAACAATCTATAATTAAGAAAAAGTTTCCATCTTAAATAATTTCTGCAACCTAAGTCTCAATTTACCTATCTGTGAAATAGAAATATTGCTTTATTCATCATATCATTAGTTTGATAGGTTAGTATTAAATTGATTACCATTGAAATAAGCATCCTATCTAATAAAGACAGAATATGCAAATTGACCATAATACTGTAACAAAGATGATAGTGCCCACAGTCAATTAGGAGGGAATATACAAATTGACAAAGCAAGGTGAGAGGCAGAAGGCAGCTCTGTGCTGAAACAAAAACAGAAAGGTAGCTCTGAGCCAGAGCAAAAGTGGTGCTGCAAGCCAAGGGAAGGAAAGCCTATTCTTGCATGAATCTTCATGCCTAGATCCTCTAGTCCCATCGAATGAAAGAGTAGTATGCAAATTGACTGTACCTCTGCTACAGCCACAAGCCACACCCACCAGCCACGCCCACCAGTCAATCAAGATCGAGTGTGCAAATCAACCCAACCAAGATGGTCATGGCCACAGAGACAGCAGGAGGGAGGCTTGGGTTGCTCTGGCAATGGAGGAAGCCAAGCTTTCCACAAACCCTGGCTGGCCCAGGTCTCTGCTTAAGGCTACAAAGTTTCAATTACACAAGATAAGTAAATTCCAACAAAATGGCTGCTGCCATGGAGCGAGCAGAAGTCTTGGCTCTGCTCCAGGCTTCAAAGTTTCAATTGTAGAAGATAAATAAATCCCAGATACCAGGGCCTCTGCTTGAATAGCTCAGGGGGGTGGCCGGCCTACAAACCACCACAGGCCCCTCGCCCAGGCCACTGCACACCCCAAGGGAATCCCCACCCCAATCTGGGACACCATTCAGAGAAAACCAGCTGGCCCCTACCCATGCACCAGACCTCTATTCTATATAATAAAAGAGTAATATGCAGATTGACCATTACTCCAACACATAAGATGACTGCCCCCATATGGTCAAAAGATTCTGCCCTCATGTGGACACAAGATGGCCACCACAAGATGGCCAGCATAGGAGGGCAGTTGGGAAGGAGTAGGCCTGCAAGGTAGGGCAGTTATGGGCAATCAGGCCATCAGGGGAGGAGAGTTGGGAGAGACTAGGCCTGCAAGGGAGGGCAGTTGGGGGTGATCAAACCTGCAGAGGAGGGAAGTTTGGGATGACTGGCCCTGCAGGAATGGGCAGTTGTGGGGGAACCCAGGCCTGCAGGGTAGAGCACTTAGGGATGATCAGGCCTGCAGGGGAGGGCAATGAGGGGTGACAAGGCCTGCACGGGAGGGCAATTATGGGCAAACAGGCTGGCAGGAAGCAGTTAGGCATCAATAAGGCTGGCAGGAGAGTTGGTAGGGGGTGATCAGGCTGGCAGGCAGAATTGGTGAGGGGCAATAAGAAAGGCAGGCAGGTGAGCAGTTAGGAGCCAGCAGTCCTGGATTGTGAGAGGGATGTCCTACTGCCTGTTTAGACCAGACCCATTTGGATTGGGCCTAAATAGGCAGTCAGACATCCCTTAAGGGGTCCTAGATTGAAGAAGGTGCAAGCTAGGCTGAGAGACAACCCCCCTTGCACAAATTTCATGCACTGGGTCTCTAGTTATGTTAATAAAAATGTTGAGGTATTCTCTGTTACTTATGTCCTGTTCACTCTCCCCTGGGTATAGTGTGCCTATGCCTTTATCGTTAATAATAAAGATTGCCAAATCAATTTTATAATAAGGTGTGGCAAAGGACATCTAATCATAATACAGAACTTTCCAAGGGTGAGGAAGAGGATATTTCTGTTTTTTGTTTTGTCTTACAGGGAAATAATTTGAAAAGGATACAATGAAACTATGAATATTTTTCTAACCTTGCAAGATGCACAAGGCAAATAGATATGTGTAGAATATTAGGATTTTGAACAAGTGAGATAATCAAACTGTGGTTTTAGAGGGACTGAAATGCTGAACAGAAAACCTGGCAGATACTGATGAGTATGATTTCCTAAAGCTGGTAGCAAAAAGTCGAGCAATGGTCTTAGAGACCGAGATCAAAGACCTGAGCCCGTACAATGGTGATAAGCAATGTAGCTGCATATTTTTAAGGATGTGATTCTTTAGACTTTTCATTGCATAATGGAGACAATATTTCTTAGAATTGTTTTCTTGTTTGTTTTTGTTTCTCCAGTTAGTTCAAACTTTCTCTAAACTTAGGTAGGGTGATTCCAAGTAGCAAAATTTGGCTGGGAATTATTTTAGTTCCACTAGTGAGAAAAGGATGATGACATATGATTCAAAACAGCTTGAAATGTTACAAAGGTGTCCTGTTAATTACAGGCTGAAATCCCACCCATCTGACATGTGGCCACAAATTGGGAAATGAGAGGTTCTCTGCAGGGCCTGATGAAGTGTTTTAGGGAAACTTGAACTATCTTTGACAAAATGAGTCAATAGTCACAAAACAGGGAAATTTTGATCTTTCTTATAAGTTAATTTTATTATGATAAAAAACACAGCATTATTTGTCATGGTCTTAGATTTACTTTACACATAGGAATAGATAGCAGCATTAAAACATTAAAAAGTGCAGCCTTGGAAGTGCATTGTGAATGGGATTAAAGGTTAAGCTATTCACAGCTGCAAATATAAAGAAAAGTTCTTGAGGTCAAGCCTATTTATATACAACTTCCTTTTCTTTTCCATTGTTACGAGATGAAAACTTCCCAGTTATGTGGTAGTGTCTCCTAAGCATTTCTAATTTGCTCATTCTCTTTGGCACTGGCTTCCTTATCCTGAATTGTGTCACTTTTTTTCAAAACCTAACCACTGACATTATCTAATTCTGTTCAGATTTTTTTTTCCTTTACTGTTAAGTAATGGGAGTTCATGTGTGGTAAGGACCCCCTGAGAATAATTGCTCCCTGCCTCGTTTGTCAGGAAGTCAACAGGTGTTCTTGAGCAGAGTTGCTGCTATATTCATTATGGGAATAAGAAAAAAATAAATGTTCAAGTTAAAATTATAGGGACAATGGTTACAAACAAAAGAATGTAAACTCATGTATATGATATATATATACATATACACACACACACACACACATACACACACACATATGTTCTAATTTTGAATACACTAAAATTTGAACAATAAACTACTCAATATTGTTTTACAAATATGGTAAGACTTCATTTAAAGTCTGCATTTTCCTTGCCAGCACTTGTGGTTTGTTGATTTATTGATGGTAATCATTCTGGCAGGTGTGAGGTGATAGCTCATTGTCATTATAATTTGCATCTCTCTGATGATCAGTAACATTGAGCATTTTTTCATGTCTCTTGGCCATCTGGCAATGATGTGGAAGAAAGGGAACCCTAGTACACTGCTGGAGGGATGCAGAGTGGTATAGCCACTATAAAAAACATTATGGAGTTTCTTCAAAAAGTTAAATATGGAAATGCCATTTGACCAAGTGATCCCACTTCTAGGAATATATCCTTAGAAGCATGAAACATAAATAGAAAGAATATATGTACCCCTATGTTCATAGCAGCACTATTTGCAATAGCTAAGATCTGGAAACAGCCCAAGTGCTCATCAGTAAATGAGTGAATTAAAAAGTTGTGGTATATTTACACAATGGAATACTATGCACCTGAAAAAATGAAGGCTCTCTTACTCTTTGAAATAGCATGGATGGGTCTGGGGAATATTATGCTAAAAAGAAATAAACGAGTTAGAGAAAAACAAGTATGGCATGATCTCATTTATTGGTGCAATTTAATGAACAAAATAAACTGATAAACAAATAGATCCAGAGACATGGAACAGACTGAGAGATCTCAGAGGGAAGGTGAGAGGAGATAGAAGAGATTAACTAAATAATTAAAATACATACTAGAAGCCTGGTGCAGGAATTCGTGCATATGTGGGGTTTAGCCAACCTGCCCTGATTGGGGCCAACTGGTGGCTGGGCTGGCTGCGAGAGGGGCTGCATGTGGGAGGCTGGTTGGCTAAGCTAGTTGGCCAGCCAAAGTGCATGGCACAGCAACCAGTTGTTCTGGTTATTCTGGTCACTTGGCTTTTATATATATAAGTATGCATAACTCACAGACACAGACAATAGTGTGTAAAGGCTTGGGATGGGGGTACGGGAGAGGGATAGAGGGGACCAATGGGGGAGAAAAGGGATCATTTGTAGTAATAGTTTCAACATTAAAGATACATTTTAAAAAATAAAAATAAAGACAAAGTTTTTCTTCATCAAGATCAGAATATTCATATTTTTTTTCTTTATCAAGATCAGGATACAGACACACACATATACATATATATGTACACACTAGAGATGCTAGAGGCCTGATGCATGAAATTCGACTTGGATAGGGGGGTGTCCCTCAGCCCAGCCTGCGCCCTCTCCAATCTGTAACATCCCTCTCATAATCCAAGACTGCTGGCTCCCAACTGCTCACTTGCCTGCCTACCTGATTGCCCCTAGCAAGTTCTGCCTGCCAGCCTAATCACCCCCTAACAACTACCCTGCCAGCCTGATAGATGCCTAACTGCTCCTAGGCTGGCCCAATTGCTCCTACATGCTCTCCACGGTAGGCCTAGGTCCCCTCCAATTTCCCTCCCCTGCAGGTCTGGTCCCCCCACAATTACCCTCCCCTATAGGCCTGGTCTCCACAACTATCCTCCCCTGAAAGCCTGGGTCTCCTCCCATCTGCCCTTTCCTGCAGGCCTGGTCACCCCAATTTCCCTCCTTTGCCAGCCCAGTCTTCTCTAACTGCCCTTCCCTGCTGGCCTGGTTACCCACAATTGTCTTCCCCTGCTGGCCATCTTGTGGTATCCATCTTGTGTCTACATGGGAGAAGCCATCTTTGACCACATGGTAGCAGTCATCTTGTGTCTTAGAGTGATGGTCAATTTGCATATTACTCTTTTATTAGATAGGATAGCTTGCCATCTATATTTATAAGAGAAGTTATCATCATTCCTATGTATATTTTTGTAAATTTTCTAACTAACTTGTTTTTAGTGGCTTACCTGGCAGATAACTGGCTCTTAAATGCTTGCCTGATCAGTGTCTTTCACTTAGACCCTTAGAAGCTGAACAGATTTTTTTATCTCTTTTATGCCTTAAGATACTTATTTCTTAAATACAGCCATGTGGTCTAGCATCTGATAGCTACAGACACACATTATCTAATTCTGCTTAATTTTTTTTCCCTTTATTGGTAAATAAAGGGAGTTTATATGCAAATTAGAGAGCCTAATTTCAATTGGAGATTGTATGTGGAAGAAGAGAGGTTATGACAGATTAAGGTTTTATTTTTATCCATGTCATCAAGTATCTAATCAGACCTTGCCAAACTTTAGCCCAAGGTGGCAAACATCTAGAACAATATTTAATACTAGAAGTCCAGTGCATGAAATTCATATATGGGGGTGTGTGGCAGGTCCCCCAGCATGGCCTGCACCCTCTCCAATCTGGGATCCCTCAAGGAATGTCTGATCCTTGTTTAGGCCCAATTCACAATTCAGGACTGCTGGTTTCTAACTGTTTACCTGCCTGTCATCCTGATAGCCCCCAACTGCCCTCCCTTGCCAGCCTGATTGCTCCCAACTAACTATTCTCCCCTGCCAGCCTGAATGTCCCCAACTGCACTCCCTTGCCATGACCCACCTCCTCTGCCGGGACCCGCCTCCTCCATGCCATGCAGAGCCGAGGGACCCCCAGGCCTCACTGTGTGGAGCAGCAAACAGACCCCACCCACTGTGCACATGACCATCTTGTGACAATGTGAGGGAGTGATGCCACCAAGGCTAATATTAGTATAGATAGTTAATTCAATATTTTAAATTAATTATTGTGTTTAATAACTCTTTTTCTGTAAGTGAGGGACTAAAACATTCTGAGCACTAGCAAGGGCAAAAATAAAGTTGAATTTCCTGACTCCTAAGTGAAATTGTCAGATGGTTTATTTTTATTAGAACTGCTACTTGGCCTTGAAATGAGATGTGAGCTTGTGCTATACCTACAGATTGCCAAGATAGGCATTGTAAAAATGTATGATGCATTCTGAATACATAGGAGGGTAGAATTTAAATAAGAGACCAAGAGATTGCTGGGATATAAGACTTTGTGGATATATAGAAATTAAAGAGCTCAATGAGATTAAAATAACTTCAGTAAATGTAAGAGATGTGAGAAAGAAAAGGGGGCTTTTTTGTAATAAATAATTATGTTGAGTAAGATCCAAGTTTTGTTGAAGTGAAGCCCAAATACATGGCAATGAGGAAAAAACAATGAGGTTGAGATGTTACTCAATTTTCAACCTGAATGATGATGAGGTCAAGATATGGGTGAGTTAACATTGTATTGCTGAGGAAATTATGAATAGAATGGGGAAGAAAATAGAAAGGTTATTATGGTTATTGTCTAAATTGTTGAGGTCACCAGGTAAAATAAACAAAACTTGGTCTGGGTTTGAAAACAGGAAAGAGTGTTGAACGATGATATAGGATTGAAGAGTCAAGCAAAGAAATAAGTTCTGTCTTTGTCCTATGATGTGAAAAAATGATCCCTATCTACTAGATATTTTCAAGGAAAAAAACAGTGTAAGTTTTAGGAGGTTTGCATGTAACAATGTGTTAATAACCTTTGTTAAATTATTGAATGGTTTATGTATGTAGACGTTAGATGTTCTCCATATCAGTTTTTCTCTTTCCTGAAGATATATTCTTATCAATAGGAAACTGAGTAATATAGAAGTTAGAATTTCAACTATAAATTTTATAGTTAACTACACTGATTTTTACAATTTTAAGGGTAAATGATTGTATATTTGATCTTGGTGGTACTGAAGTTTATCATTCACAAGTGTCATTGTTCTCTCTAATGGAAGTAGATTGTTGTACTTTTATTATCTTTCCTTATTTTTCTTTAACCTAGGGAATTAGTAATTCCCAGTAATATTACAAAATTACTTTTTCTTTTACATTTCATTCTGTGGAAAATAATAATTAGAAAACATCAACAAAACAATAACTCTTTTAGGTGTCTTTAAACTGTTCTTTGTAATTAACCACTTGAGTATTTGAGTCATTCATAAATTAATCGTAAGAAACAATATATATTTTCTAACATAAACAACAAATTAAGCAATTGTTCAAAAATATGCCTAAAAATACTAAAAATGTTAAGGTTCAAAATTGGTTATTTAAGATCTCATGAGAAAAAAAATGGAATTTTAAAATTATTTTTAAAAGAAGCATTGCTAAATAAAAAAATATGGGGGTGAGGAGCAGGTGAAAAAAAAATGGGAATTATTTCTTTACATTGTATAAAATATATTGTATGTGGTAAGATTTCACTTAAACCAAAGGTTTCAGCTAATCACATTAATCATTTGGTAGCAGTAATTTTTTATTTTCTTGGTAATTTTATCCTATGTAATAAAAGCCTAATATGTTAAGTGTTCAACCATTCGGCCGGTTGCTATGACACATACTTACCAGCAAGAGGCAGATGCTCTGATCAGTAGGTTAGCTTGCTGCTGGGGTCTGGCTGATCGGGACTGGTGAGACAGGCCAGACACGCCCTGGAGCCTTCCCACAGTCCCTCCCTGGCCCAGATTGTGCGCCAGTAGGGTCCCTTGGCCTGGCCTGTGGGGATCAGGCCAAAACTGGCTCTCTGACATTCCCTGAGGGGTCCTGGATTGTGGGAGGATTCAGGACAGGCCAAGGGACCCCACCGGTGCACGAATCCATGCACTGAGCCTCTAGTTGATATATAACAATTTTCAACTTTTCAAAGAATGTTTGTAAGTACATTGAAACTAAGATTTGAAAAGTTTAAAGCTTGAAAAACATTTAGTATAATTCATTATCAATAGAAGCATTATAATATAGATAGTAAAACATAGCACTGAACTTGGGATGGAAGTATGGTTATAAGTGGTGATCATACTCTTATTGAGTAGGTAACATTGAGTCAATCATATTTACCTCAATTCTTTAATTTTTTTTGTTAAGGAATATGGAAATAAAAACATCAGCCTCAAAGTAGGAAGATTGTTGAGCAAATACATGCACAAGCACACAAAGGTTCTCCAAACCAATGACTGAATTATTATTAGGTGACTCTTAATATGAATCTGAAAAGGATACATACTATGTGATCATAGAGAAAAAATGTTATTTACATATTTGATATTATTTTATAATAAATAGGACAGACATCATTTATAAAGCTTCTGTGGCAACTGAAAAAATGATAATGAATTACTGCATATAAAATATATTTGTCTTTTAAAATAAATTTGTATAATTTTAACACTGTATACTGTTAGTTTGAGTATTGCTATAAGTAAAATATGATCAAGAAAGGAAGCTAGATCTTATAATTATTTCAGTTGACAGCTATAAAGATAAATGAGATGACATTTACCAATAATAAAGGTTACAATTATAAATGGTAATTTCATGAGTGCCAAAACACTATTGAGAATTATATCAATATTTACTTACTTCAATATTCATAGATATTTTTCTTCTTGGAAAAATTAATTTTTATCTGTGTAATTTAGACTACTTTATTCAGTTATAATTTATTTATAATTAGAGAAGGCCACATTCCTTCTTTTTTGCTGTTAATTTTTAGTGGAGATTTCCCCTAGAATTAATGCTTCAGGATTGGTTGGTGAGAGGAGATAGACTTTTAGTCTTAACATCAATTAAGCATACTTCAGAAACTGCTGGAACACATAGAACTATAGTCTGTTTCAATCCATTAATGCTTGATTATTGGACAGCTTAATGTATGTCTTCTTAGTTGAAGTCTTAAAATCTCAGGATAGTTGAATAGGAGAATGTCCTTAGTATTTGGAATGATGAGTAAAATAGTGTAAGAAAATAAAGATAATATATTCCACTATAAATTTATTATCAGATATATTTTATATATCATATAATTTATTCTATTATAATCTATATATCTATAATAATAAAAGCATAATATGCCAATTAGACCAGACAGCTCAATGACCTTCTGGATGTCCTTCTGGATGAAGGTGCCATGGTGAGGGCTAAGGCAGAGGCAGTTAGGTATGATCAGGTAGGCAGGCAGAGTGGTTAGGGATGATCAGGCAGGCAGGCAAGCAATTAGAAGTGATTGAGCAGGCAGTCAAGTGGTTAGGGGTGATGGGGCATGCAGGTGAACAGTTAGGGGTAAGAGGCAGGCAGGTGATTGGTTATGGGTGCTCAGGCAGGCAGGCAGGCTAGTGAGTGGTTAGAGCTAGCAGTCCCAGATTGCAAGAGGGATGTCCGACTGCCAGGTTAGGCTCAATCCTGCAGAGGGACATCCCTGAAGGAGTCCTGGATTTCGAAACAATGCAAGCTGGCCTGAGAGGACCCTCCCCACTCCCATGCATGAATCTTGTGCACTGGGTCGCTAGTTTGTATATAACATGCTATATAACACATAGAATAAATTGAACACCAGAGGCTCTTTCAGCTTGATAATGTCTTAAAATTTATGAACTTCTGTATCTTAAATGATAAAAAAGAATCAAGATCTTTTCTTTTCAAACTCTAAAACTGTAAGAAAATATATGCTATTATCATCAAAAATATTATCATAGCTATCATTATTATCTAACATTCCCTGATCTTTATCTAAGAGGCCTTATGCTCAGTTTATATGAACAAAGCAGCCTGACCAGACAGCAAATGAATGAAAATGCAAGGACTTCTCTTGAGAGTATCCATTGGGAAGCATGGAGAGTTGGTCCTGTAAACAAGAACAAGGGGGTTAACCTACACTCATCACATGATACCTTGAAGTTCTGCCATTTGTTAGCCAGGGTCAAAAAAGACTTAAAATGACTATTTTTTAACAAACAGAATGGAAATATTAGGTTCCTTTCCTCACTCAGATTCCTTGATTTTATACGTAATCTAGAGGCCCGATGCACAAGATTTGTGCACTCAGGGGGCTCCCTCAGCCCAGCCTCTGGCAGTCTAGGAGCCCTCAGGGGATGTCCAACTGACCGCTTGGGCCTGTTCCCCAAAGGGAACGGGCCTAAGCCAGCAGTTGGATATTCTTAATGCTGCTACAGAGGCAGGAGAGGCTGCTGCCACTGCCACTGCACTCACCAGCCATGAGCCCAGCTTCTCGTGGAGTGGGGCTCGCCTTGTGGGAGTGCACTGACCACCTGGGAGCAGCTCCTGTGTTGAGCATCTGCCCACTGGTGATCAGTGTATGTTATAGCGAACAGTCGTTCCATGGTTCAGTCGATTTGCATATTAGCTTTTTATTATAGAGGATATATAATTCAGCATTTGATAGCATGAGCAAAACATATGTTTATAAAAATCACCTTTCATCTTCATGATCATATGTTTTTTTTCATTTTTTTACTGAAATAGTATACATGGCTGTTCCCTCAAACTGTGAAGCATTCATAAGTTTAATTGGCATAATTTAGGATGCTAATTCTCATGCCCAGACCTTGACATCTCCTGAACATACTGACACTTGGTGATCATTACTTTCCCACTGAAAACTTTATTTAATATAGGAAGGACTAAGTGACCTAGGAAGTCTCTCTGTGATTAAATGGTTTTTATTGGCCTAATTAATTTTAAAAACTTAATTATGAAACCACGTAAGTACTGTGCAGTCTGCAAGATACCATTCAATGACCAGTCAAATGAATAATGCATCAGTGGCCCTTTTTTTTTTTTACCTAATTAACAAAATAATCCAGAGAGATTTATACTACAAAGCATGGATCCTAAATAAAATAACTCCACTTCTACAAATTTTCCATTGAAATGGTAATGGAAATTTTATTGTTTTTAAAAATCGTATACCTTTATGGATTTAGGAAGCTATCATATGTTCCCATTATCTATTGGTTCATTAAAAGTCAACTCCAAACTTAACATTTCAAAACAACATCAACCATTTTTTTATCTTTCATTGTTCTGGAGTTGATGAAGCTCAGCTTGATCATTTCACTTAGTTTCTTAGTGTTTGCAGACTATCATGGTAGGCCTGGGGTCACCTGAAAGCTCTCCCTCACACCTCTAGCTCTCCGACTGTGAAGGCTCAAACATCTGATAACTTGGAAAGCTGGCATTCCTTTCTAACTGGGTGTTCTTTCCACATGGTCTCTTCAGACAAGCAGCTTTGGGGTATCTGGACTTTTAAAAGATGACTCAAGGGATATCCCCCCATAGAAAGAGAACCTAACAAAAAAGTTATCATCTTTATGACCAAGTCTAAGATGCTCACAGAGTTGCTTGGACACATTCGATTCATAGAAACAATCATGAAAACTAATTCCTCTGGCAATTCATGAAATCAGCGGTCTGATGGATTTTTATTTATAAGTAAATGCTATGAAGCAAAGTTCCAAAATACTTAAATTGCATAATACTTGTTTATGCTCAATATCTTTACAGGCAGCACTGAGTCCCTGGGGAGTGGCAAAGATTGAATCAAAAGCAAGAGATGGAAGAATATGGTGAGGAAAGGGCATAATTTTGAGGATAATTTTTTTAAATGCCATGTAATCACTATAACACTCTGGCATATTAAGTGTACTATTTTCATATTATAGATGAAAGAAATTGAGTTTGGAAGCAATAGTATATAAAAGAAATACACATACCCACATACATCCTCACTTAAGCACCTATTCACCTCCTATGTGGGGAACGTTCGCCTTAATTCATGTCTTTTAGATTTGAAAGCCTAATCCCGTGCCTCTCTCCTCAGTGTCGGGGATTGCCATCATACACTAATGTCTAATTTAAAATGGGGGAACTTTCAGGTACATTTATAAGATTTGTGGGTTTTTTTGTATTTTCTTCCTTTTAATGTATAAATAAAAAGAGGTATATCAAACAATTATTACACTAACTGCAGCATTTTCTGTGCAACATCTTGTGAGAGTATGTAATTCTAGCCACCAGTAACCACTAGCCACGTGTGCATTTTCAACGTGGCTAATCTCAAGTGATATTCTGTAATTCAAAACACACATCAGAAGTCCATCACCTAGTGTCATAAAAAGAACATAAAATATATTGCCAATATTTTAATATTGATTATATATTGATGTGCTAATATTGAATTAAATATCTTATAAAATTAATTTCACCTGTTTTTGTTTTTACTTTCTTAATATACCTTCTAGAAAATTTGAAATTACATGCAGGCATCATGTTATATTTCTACTGATCTAGAAGCATGCAAAGATTGGATTTATTTCTCAATTTTATACAAGAAAAGTGATGCCTAGATATATGAAATCACTTGTCCATAACTCATTGAAAACTGAAGGGGTGGAAATTAACCATCTCCTCTTCATAATGTAGGTATTACTATTAAAAAATAATCTTTAAACTGAAAACGACCTTAAATATAGCCTTCTCCAATTACTGTATTTAAGTATTTGAAGAAATTTAGACTGGAGAGTTTACAAGGCCATGTTAAAGGTAGGACCAGAATTGGAATTATCAGCCAAATGTTATTTCTGCTTTATGATTCTGCCATTAAATGCAACAAGCCCTTTAACTTTCCTCTTTAATTCCAATAAATTTAAGGTGGACTTGGAACTGTATAGTGAATATAAAGTTGAGCTCAGCTAACACTTCCCAGGCAGAACTACTTCCTAAGTTATTGAACTCATTGCCAACTTATTAATAAGGCAGAGTTGTAGTTTGGACACTTCAGTAACTCTACTCTCAAATATTATGATTCTCTTCCAGCTATACTGCAAAAACTATCTGAAGCCTAAAGAACAAACCAACAAAACGCTAAACAAGAACATTTGGATGTTTTGCTATAAAGCAGATTTCTTAAGGCGAACTCGCTTGGCATATTGAAAAATCAAATGCACAGACAACAGTTTGAGATTTTTTTTTAACCTTTAGATTATTAGTAATGATTCTTACCAATGAAGAGACCTACAAATTTTGCTTTCTTTTAGTATTTGTTGGGGAGAAGATGATTGTGTAGACAATAAATACCATTGGATATAACCCCAGGATAAGACAAGTGTGAAAATTAGTCTTTTACCCCTTTGGAAAATGCAGTGCTGTTAAGATATACTGGGAGTCAAGATTTCATAATAATAGGAATTCAGATTTGGATCCTGAATGCTGGATTCTAATCATTTTGGGTAAGCTGAACAAATGTTTCTGTACTTCGATTTCTTCTTTAGAAAATTCAAGATTAAATGTTTTCTCCCTCTTTGGTATGTTGTGAGAATAAAGTGAAACAATGTGTAAATTTATGTAGTACATTACCTGAGACAATATGAGTACTCAAAAATATTCATTGAACTTGAATGTATGTGCCTTTATACTTACAAGTTGTTTGTCCTTGGGCAAACCACTAAAATTGGAATAAGGATAATAATGATACCTTCATCAAAAGGTTACTATGAGGATTAAATTATAACAACATTATGTGTTTAATAAATGTTAAGTTCTTATCATTATTATCACCCTAATTTTACAACTATCTTTGATACATCCATGAGGACTTATTTATAAAAATAATATCATTTCCAGAGAGAAATGCAATATGCATTATGACATAGATCCATAAGAATTTATATCACACTAAATGTATAAATTGACACTACAATTATCTTTACCTTTATTACTGAAACATGAGTCAGAGGATTAAGACAAGTTTAAATTTAGACTTTAAAAATGTCATTTTTAACAGAAATTAAGAAGAAAACTATTTGCTTTTTTAAAAGAGCCTAGTGTGTCTTAAATTTAGTTGAACAAGTAACTTACACACAGCCCTAGAAAAACCATTGATTCTTTTTCACCTAATTTACTGGTTGTTGCAATTTCTTGTTACACTATTTATTTGGGGTTTCTATCATTTTTATTCCTAATATTTCCACAGGTAAACTATTTCCTTGGTCTGTAATTTATTCTTTCACAAACTTTTATTACTCTTCAATCCTTATTATAAGAGGACAACACTGGCATCATTATGATAGCTTTTCCAAGGCCATTTTTAAAACCAAGGAAAGACTTTCATTATCTAGTGGCATTTCTTAAAACTGGAGTTGTTAATAGTCAATATCATTAACTGAACCAATATCAATTTAGAAGACATATTATTTATGCCAAAGTAATCTATTTTAAAAAGGTGAAACCAATGTTAACAATGTGATCAAATTAAAACAAAAATGGCTTTTAACTAAAAATAAGTTAAATGAGAAAGAGTAGATATAATTTTCTTAATGTGTAAATGTTATATATCTATAAACACTAAATCTTGTCCAGGTGAAATTTTTCAACGTTTAGTGTTGGATAGAGAAAAAGAAAATCCTAGATGTTTCTTTTAAATATATAATTTGGTTGAAAATAACTTGGTTATAAATAAATTAGGAGAAGTAATGAAACAGCTTTAAGTGTCGTAAGTAATTAAGCCGCTGAATTACTTATTTTCATTTATTTAAAACTAAATAATTGTTCAGTCATTGAAATAGCATATATTTCTAGCTTTTTATGTCCATAATAACCCCCTTCTTTTTTTTTCACTACGGGAAATTGATATTTTCTACTGCCTAAAGTCTATACAGAAAATTAATTCAGAACTTATTATTATATAAGAATTGACAGATTGGTTGAAATAACAGTAAAATGCTACTTTAGTAATAGTTTACAGTATTTGGAAAAGCTAGACCTTTTCCTGAGAGAAACATAGAAGTTAATCTCCAGAAGATAGATACTGCTGATATTCTTGGTCCTTAAAAGTGAGGAAGTGCTGGCTGTCTCTCAAATCACTGGATTTTTATTTCTTCCTGTCTTCCAAACATTATTATTTGTATATTCATTAAGATGGCATTGCTCCTGCTCTCTTTATAATATTTTTTTTCATTTTTTCAGAGAAGAAAGAGAAAGAGAGAGAAACATCAAAAATGAAAGAGAATCAATGATTGGCTGCCACCTGCATGTCCCACACTGGATAGAATTCACAACCCTGGCTTGTGCCCTGACCAGGAATCAAGCTGTGACCATCTGGTTCATAGGTCGATGGATAACCACTGACGCACAGTTAGGCCATGTTCATTCTTTTTTTTTTTTTTTATTAATGTATTACATGTATACATATCTCGTCATTACCCTCCTCCCTCACTCCCATGCATACCCTAACTCCCAGAGTCTTGTGTTCCACTAGTTATCCTTATATGCATGCATACCATACTGTTGGTTGATCTCTTATCTACCCCTCCTCTCCCTAACCTTCCCGCTGTAATTTGACAGTCTGTTTGATGCTTTACTGCCTCTGTATCTATCTTTTTGTTCATCAGTTTATGATGTTCTTTATTATCCATAAATAAGTGAGATCGTGTGGTATTTTTCTTTCATTGACTGGCTTATTTCACTTAGCATAATACTCTCTAGTTTATTCCAGGTTGCTGCAAATGGTAACAATTCCATCGTTTTTATGGCAGCATAGAATTCCATTGTGTACATGTACCATTGTTTTCTGATCCACTCATCTGCTGACAGGCACCTAAGCTGTTTCCAAATTGTAGCTATTGTAAATTGTGCTGCTATGGACATAGGGGTGCATAAATCCTTTCTGATTAGTGTTTGTAGTTCCGTAGGATATATTCCTAAGAGTGAGATTGCTGGGTCAAATGGGAGTTCCATTTTTAGATTTTTGAGGAAACTCCATACTCTTCACAGTGGCTGCACCAATCTGCATTCCCACCAGCAGTGCACAAGGGTTCCTTTTTCTCCACATCCTCACCAACACTTGTGTTTTGTTTTTGTTTTTGTTTTAATATATTTTATTGATTTTTTACAGAGAGGAAGGGAGAAGGATAGAAAATCAGAAACATCAATGAGAGAGAAACATCAATCAGCCACCTCCGACACTTCCCACACTGGGGATGTGCCCGCAACCAAGGTACATGCCCTTGCCCGAATCGAACCTGGGACCCTTCAGTCTGCAGGCCGACGGTCTATCCACTGAGCCAAACCAGTCTCAGCAACACTTGTTGTTTGTTGAATTGTTGATGATTGCAATTCTGAGAGGTGTGAAATGGTATTGTATGGTTGTTTTGATTTGCATCTCTCTGATAATTTAGTGACTTTGAGCATGTTTTCATGTGTTTCTTGGACTTCCTTCTATCTTCTTTCAAAAATATTCTATTTAGGTTCATTGCCCATTTTTGTATTTGATCACTTATCTTCCTTTTGTTAAGTTATATAAATTGGCTATAGATGTTGGAGATTAAACCTTTATTAGTGATAACATTTGCAAATATGTTCTCCCATACAGTGGGCTTTCTTATTGTTTTGTCAATGGTTTCTTTTGCTGTGCAAAAGCTTTTTATTTTGATGTAGTCCCATTTATTTTCTCTTTAACTTCCATTGCCCTTGGAGCAGTATAAGTGAAGTTCTTTCAGCATATGTCTGAGATTGCGCTGCCTGTGGATTCCTCTTGTATTTTTATGGTTTCCCTCTTTTGTTTAAAACCAGTATCCACTTGAAGTTTATTTTTGTGTTTAGTGTAAGTTGGGTGGTCTAGTTTCATTTTTTTTTTGCATGTATCTGTCCAATTTCCCCAACACCATTTATTGAACAGACTGTCTTGACTCCATTGAATGTTCATGCCTTCTTTGTCAAATATTAATTGAGCATAGTGATTTGGGTGGATATCTGGATTCTCTATTCTATTCCATTGGTCTATGTGTCTTTTCTTGTGCCAGTAATAGGATGTTTTGAGAATAGTTGCTGTGTAATATAACTTGAAATCTGGTATTAAGATCTTACGTATTTTACTCTTCTTCCTCAGGATTGCTGTGGTTATTCAAGGTCTTTTTTATTCCAGATTAATCTTTGAAGAGTCCTTTCTAGGTCTGTGAAATATGTCGTTGGTATTTTCATGGGTAGTGCATTGAATCTATAGATTGCTTTGTGGAGTGTGGACATTTTAATGATGTTGATTCTCCCAATCCATGAGCATCGTATGCTCTTCCATCTGTTTACATCTTCCTCTATCTCTTTTTTCAGTGTCCTGTAGTTTTCTATGTATAGGTCTTTTACCTCCAAGGTATCTTAATTGTTTTGGTGTGATAGTAAATGGGATAACTTTTTTAGTTTCTCTTTCTGCAAGTTCACTATTAGTGTATAGAAATGCCATAGATTTCATGTTATTGACTTTGTATCCTGCTACATTGCCGGATTCATTTATTAAATCTATTAGTTTTTTGATGGAATCATTCTGGTTTTATATATTCAGAATCATGTTATCTGCAAATAAGGACAGCTTTACTTCTTCTTTTCCAATTTAGATGTCTTTTATTTTTTTCTGCTTGTCTAATTGCAATGGATAATAGTTCCAGTACTGTGTCAAACAGAAGTGGTGAGAGTGGGCATCCTTGTCTTGTTCCTATTCTTACAGGAAATGGTTTTAGTTTTTGCCCATTGAGTATTATGTTAGCTGTGGGTTTATCATATATGGCTTTTATGATGTTAAGGTATGATTCTTCTATTCCCACTTTGCTGAGAGATTTTATCAAGAAAGGGTGGTGGATTTTGTCAAATGCTTTTTCTGCATCAATTGATATGACTATGTGATTTTTATCTCTCAGTTTGTTTATGTGATGTATCACATTTATTGATTTGCCGATATTATATCATCCTTGTATTCCTGGGATAAATCCTTCTTGGTCATAGTGTACGATCTTTCTGATGTACTGTTGGATCTGACTTGCTAGAATTTGGTTGAGGATTTTTGTATCTATGTTCATATAGGATATTGGTCTGTAATTTTCTTTCATTGTTGTCTTTATCTGGTTTTGGTATTAGGGTGATGCTGGCTTCATAGAAAGTGTTTGGAAGTGTTCCTTCTTCTTGAATTTTTTTGAATATCCTGAGGAGGATAGGTTTTAATTCTTCCTTGAATGTATGATAAAACTCTCCTGTGTAGCCATCTGGTACCTAACTTTTGTTGGCTGGAAGCTTTTTGATGACTGCTTCAATTTCTTCCATAGTAATTGGCCTGTTGAGATGTTTAGATTCTTCTTAATTGAGTTTTGTAAGATTATATTTTTCTAGGAATATGTCTATTTCCTGCAGGTTGTACAATTTGTTGGAATAGAGTTGTTCATAGTATTTTTTTAACAATTCTTTGTATTTGAGTAGGATCTGCTGTTATTTTGCCTTTTTCATTTTTGATTTTGAGCATTTGGGTCCTTTCTCTTTGCTTCTTGGTGAGCTGGTTAAAGGTGCATCTATCTTGTTTATCCTTTCAAACAACCAGTTCTTGGTTTTGCTGATTGTTTGAATTGTTTCTTTAGTCTCTATATCATTTATCTCCAATCTGATCTTTATTATTTCTTTCCTTCTGCTTTCACTGGGATTTTCTTGTTGCTCTCTTTCTAGCTCTTTGATTTGTAGCTTTAGATCATTTAATACCATTGTTTCTTGTTTTTTGCATTAGGCTTGTAGAGCTATGAACTTCTCTCTCAAGACTGCTTTCACTGTGTCCCATAAATTTTGGCTTATTTTATTTTCATTGTCATTTGTTATCATGATGTTTTTTATTTCTTCTTTGATCTCTCTGATAACCTATTCATGGTTTAATAGCATACTGTTTAGTTTCTATGTGTTTGCTTTGGATTCTTTTTATTGTAGGTGATTTCCAGTTTTATACCACTGTGATCTGAGAAGATGCTTGATATGATTTCTATCTCCTTGAATTTGAAGAGACTTTGCCTGTGACCCAACATATGGTCTATTTTTGAAAATGACCCATGTGCACTGGAGAAGAATGTATATTCTTAGGCTTTGGGGTGAAATGTTCTGAAGACGTCAATTAATTCTATCTGGTTTAGTGAGTCATTTTGATTCATGGTTCTTTGCTGATTTTTTGTTTAGAGGAATTCTCCAATGGTGATAGTGGGGTATTAAAGTCTTCTACTATAATTTTATTGCTGTCAATTTCTCCCTTAATATCGTGCAGGAGTTTTTATGCATTTGGGAGCTCCTGTATTTGGTACGTATATGTTTACCAGAGTTATTTCTTCTTGTTGGATTGCTCCCATTAGTATTATGCCGTGTTCTGCCTTATCTCTTGTTATGTCCTTCACTTTGAGATCTACTTTGTCAGATATATGTATTTCAACCCCAGCTTTTTTTTCATTTACATTTGCCTGAAAATCCATTTTCCATCCCTTCACCCTCAGTCTGTGTGCATCTTTTTTTTTTTTTTCTGAGGTGGATTGCTTGTAGACAGCAGATATATGGGTCATGTTTTCTTACCCAATATGTTACCCTATGTCTTTGTTTGGAGCATTAAGTCACTTTACATTTAAAATTATTATTGATAGGTACTCATTTGTCACCATTTTTATTCTTTACCCCTGTGTATCTTCTTCACTTCCTAGTTCTTTGTTTTTGTTTTGTTTTGTTTTATTTTGTTTTGTTTTATTTTACATGAGACCCTTTAGCATTTCCTGTACTGCTGGTTTGGTTATAATAAATTTCCTTAAACCTTTTTTATCTGTGAAGCTCCTGATTTCACTTTCAGTTTTAATTGATAGCTTTGTTGGGTATAGTGTTCTTGGATTCAGACCCCTCCTTTGCATGACTTTGTATATTTCATTCCATTCTCTTCTGACCTGATGAGTTTCTGTTGAGAAAACAGTCGCTAGACTGATGGGGATTCCTTTGTAGGTAACTTTCTGGCTCTCTCTGGCCGCTTTTAAGATTCTTCCTTTGTCATTGGTGTTTGCCAGTTTAATTATAATGTGCCTTGGTGTCGGTCTTTTGGAGTTCATTTTGCTTGGGACACTGTGAGCTTCTTGGATTTGTATGAGTTTTTTCTTCCCTATATCAGGGAAGTTTTCTGTCATTATTTCTTCAAACAGGTTTTCTATTCCTTGCTCAGTTTCTACTTTTTCTGGAACCCTTATTATGTGGGTGTTGTTTTGTTTCATATTATCCCAAAGTTTCTTTAACCTTTTTCTTGCCTTTTAATTTATTTTTCTGGAAGCTGCTGTACTTGCGTATTTTTTCCTCCCTTGTCGTCTAGCTCATTGATGCGGTCCTCTGCTTCTTCTAGTCTACTTTTGATACTTTCTATTAAATTCTTTATAGCAACAATTTCATTTTTCATTTCCTCTTGGTTCTTATTTATATTGTTGAATTTGTTTTCCGTTCTTTTCAGCCACCTTATGACCATTTCTTTGAATTCTTTCTCTGGGAGGTTGCTTGTCTCCATTTTGTTTACTTCCTTTTCTGGAGATGCCTGCTTTTCTTTCATATGCGTGCTGTTTCTTTTTCTGCTCATGGTGTCCCTTCTCTGATTATCTGGTTATGTAGTTCTCTCTCTCCTTATCCCAAGCGAAATCTGACCTTTCCATGTGGCATGTGGAGCTCCTCTGAATCTGAGTGTTTGCACCTATTGGGGAGTGGTGTTCTGGGGCTCAGAGCTGTTCGGTGAGTGCTGCAGCTGTAGATTTTCAGGCTGCCATAAACATCCACTTTCCTCTTCAAGATGGCGTGGTCTCCATGTCTGAGCTGGCAGCTCAAGCAGGGAACCCGGCAGCACTGGGAATTGCCCAGTCAGGGGAGCCCCATCCCTCTGTTTCCCACCTTCTCCTGAAGTATAGTTTCCCTTAAATCAGCAACAAACACCCCCTGTGTGATCCTCAGCTGTTCTCTCTGCTCAGGGAGAAGGCTCAGGACACATCCTTCTATTCCACTGCCATTTTTCACATCCCATGCTCCTGCTTTTATGTAGTTCAGAGTCTAAATTGAGAAACAAACACTAAACAAAAGTTTTTACATTTAACTGAATTTTGATAACTTATTAAAGGCTAAGAATCTTCTATGGAAGAGTTATAATGAAAAGGTTTCATCAGAATGGTCAGAAAAATGCTCTCTGAGTATACAAAATTTAAGAATTGACAAATGCATTGACTTTAACTTGCTGAATGAATAATTATGAGATATAAAGTTAAACAATTAAAAACAATGATTCAAATCTTATAAATAGCTCTATGTTCTTTTTTTAATGTGTTTTTGTTAATTTTAGAGAGAGAACAGAAGGGAAAGGAACAGAAAGAGAAACATTCATGTGATTAATTGGTTGCCTCAGGCACATGCCCTGACCAGGAATTGAATAGCAAAGTTTTGATGAGTGGGATGATGCTCCTACAAACTAACGGAACCCCATCCACCAGGGCTATCTTTATATTCTTTTTGTTGTTTTATAGGAATATCTTTCTAGTTTTTACTGCAACTAAGAAATATATATTTTATATATACATATAAATGTCAGCAATTCTATTTTAACATCAGTTTGTTTTATTGCTTGAAATTTAAGCACAGGAAATTTAAAGTTCTTCTTAAAAATATCTATGAAATTATGATTCCAATACAGTGTAATTATGTCAGTGCAAAGACCTAGCAATTTCTCTCTCGCTTCCTATATCTACACTATATCCATATTTGCAAAAAGAACTATCCAGAAAAGTTTTCACTTGATATAAAAGAATTTTCTTTTCATGTGGTAGAAAAGTTAGATACTAATATTTTTAATTTTTAAAGTATTTCTTATATTTCTTTTCAAATAGAAGCCATCATATAATTTAAATTTCTGGCTGAATTTTTAATATTTACTTAAATATAAATTATTTAAACCTTATATAATTTAGAATTTCCATTAATCCAAACAAAAAATTCTCACTATTTTTTATAAATCAAAATATTCCTAAAAAAAAATCAAACATAGGACACATATAAAACATGATCTGAATATATAAGCATATATATATATATATATGTATATATATATATATATATATATATATATATATATACACATATACATACAATACTTGGTATTCAATTCTGGAAAAAAAATTTTATAAAGAATATAAGAAAAAATTTATACTAGAAATTCACCTTACCAGATAAAATATTAGGAAATTGATTAGTATAATCAAATTGTAAGTTCTGTTGTACATTACATTTTTATTTTCTGTAAAAATGACTTTTTCTTAGTTACTACTTTAGGTTCTGAGACTATATAATAACAGTTTTTCACAGAGAGTATTTTACTAATATTTTCTTTTTTTGAATTTGAAAGATATCTAATTATAATCATGTTATTTAAATTGTCTCTAGTCACTGTTCACTGAAGAAATTCCAAGAAAGTTGTGTTAAAACTTTATGTTATAATATGCTCTGCAAAAATGAGACTTTTTTGTGGCTTTAATTTGATCAATTTTTAAAATATACATGATCATTGAGGGAACAAAGTATGTTTTCTTTCAGTAAGATTTGAAGTGAACCTATTTACTTGGTATTAGTAATTACATTAGTCATATCTACTTTAGTCTCCTTTTATTTTTTATTCTTCTAACAAATATTTATAAAGTAAATAGTAAGCATTCTGTACCTTTCTAGTATCTAGAAATTAAATTACGTGCATTATATATGGTCCTTACCTAAAATTCCATGAGAAGGAGATTTTGAAGATAATGCATTCTATAAAAATAAGTACAAGGGGTTAAGAAGCATGTAAGAGAGGAATGGGACCTAGTCTCAACTGGGGGTTGAAAGAGTCCTTTATTTTGGAAGTGATGGGTAATTTATACTAAGGGGTCAGATTATTATGATCTTTGAACACATAATAATCTGGCCATTCAGTGTGTGTGTGTGTGTGTGTGTGTGTAGATAGATAGATGATAGATAGAGAGGCCTGGTTCATGAATTTGTGCATGAGTAGAGTCCAACCAGCCTGCTCCAGGGGAAGGAACATGGGCAGTTGGCCAACCTGCCTTCTGGTCGAATTCCTGATCAAGGGGACAATTTGCATATTAGTCTTCTATTGTATAGGATATACACAGAATGGCCAGATTATTATGTGTTCAGAGATCATAATAATCTGGCCACTTAGTGTAATTTGAAAGAAGGGTAGCATCACCTAAATAAAGGTTAAGCTGGAGTAGTAACGAGGTCAGTAGGATAAGACAGTTATAACAGAGGTTACAGCATGATCAAAGAAAGTATAAAAAAGAAGCAAGACACTTGTGAGGATCTGAAGAAAGCAGGAATAGCTCCAAATTGGGGTGAGATGATGCTGGAGAGATTTCCATGAAGCAGATCACACAAAATGTGCAGACTGTGTTAAAAATATTAACTCTCTTCAGGGGAAAAAAAATGGTTTCTCTAATAATATTTTTCACATAAAAAAGCAGTGATTTACACAATAAAAAATAATTTTTTTATTATAATTTATTTTTCAGGCTAGTGGGATAGAGGTTGTTCTTTGATTTTTTTTAAAAATCTTTATTGTTCAGTTTAATACAGATGTTCCACTTTTTTCCCCCCATAGCTCCCCTCTACCTATTTCCTTACCCCCCACCCCATACCCTTACCCCCGCCAATGTCCTCATCCATAGGTATAACATTTTTGTCCAATCTCTTCCTGCACGACTCACTCTCCCTTACAGCCAAGAATTGTTAGTCCATTCCCTTTATATGTTCCTAATTCTATTATATTCACGAGTTTATTCTGTTCATCAGATTTTTTTAATTCATTTGATTTTTAGATTCACTTGTTGAAGGTATGTATTTTTATCACTTTGTTGTTCATACTTTTTATATTTACCTTTTTATTCTTCTCCCTCTTCTTAAAGAAAACCCTTCAGCATTTCATATAATCCTGGTTTGATGGTGATGAACGCCTTTTTCTTATCTCTGAAGCTCTTTATCTGACCTTCAATTCTGAATGACAGCTTTGTTGGGTAAAGCACTCTTGGTTGTAAGTTCTTGTTATTCATCACTCTAAATATTTCCTGCCCCTCCCTTCTGGCCTGCATAGTTTCTGTTGAGAAATCAGCTGACAGTCATATGGGTACTCCTTTGTAGGTAACTAACTGTTTTTCTTTTGCTGCTTTCAAGATTCTCTCTTTGTCTTTTGCCTTTGGCATTTTAATTATGATGTGTCTTGATGTGGTCCTCTGGATTATTTTTGTTTGGTGTTATGTGCATTTACTGGACTTGTAAGTCCATTTCTTTCACCAGGTGATCATTGAGGGAACAAAGTATGTTTTCTTTCAGTAAGATTTGAAGTGAACCTATTTACTTGGTATTAGTAATTACATTAGTCATATCTACTTTAGTCTCCTTTTATTTTTTATTCTTCTAACAAATATTTATAAAGTAAATAGTAAGCATTCTGTACATTTCTAGTATCTAGAAATTAAATTATGTGCATTATATAGGGAAACTTTTCAGTCATTATTTCTTCAAATAGGTTTTCAGTATCTTGCTCTCGCTCTTCTTCTGGCATTCCCATAATTCTGATGTTGGTATGCTTGAAGTTGTCCCAGAGGCTCCTTACAGTATCTTCACATTTTTGGACTCTTTTTTCTTTTTGTGTTTCTGGTTGAGTGTTTTTTGCTTCCTCATATTTCAGATCTTTAGTTTGATTCTTGGGGTCCTCTAGTCTGCTGTTAGATGTCTGTGTATTATTCTTTATTTCAGACAGTGCATGCTTAATTTCTGACTAGTCCTTTTCCATTTTTTTTGGCAGGTCTCACTAAGTTTCTTGGTAATTTGTAGAAGATTCTTAAGTAACCTTGTAAATGTGGCTTTGAACTCTATGTCCAGTTCTTTGCTTTCCTCCATTTCTTTCATTTGTGCCATGTTTCTTAGTCTCCACATTTTGGTTGCTTCCCTGTGTTGATGGAGTGACTGTGTCTTAGTTGTCCTTTAGGACCCAGTAGCTCCGCCTCCCCAATCACCTGGGGTGGACACTCTTGGTGCACCCCTTTGTAGTCTGGGTCCACAGTCTTGTTGTAGTTAAGCCTTCATTGCTATTGGCACACTGGAAGGAATTGACCTCCAGGTCAATTGACTGTGAGGATTAGCTGTGTCTATTAATGGAAGAACTGCTGTGCTAGAGACACCCCTATGGGGCAGGACTTGCTTCAGCAGAGCTTTGGTGCTCACCGAGTCTACCACTTGAGTGTGTCACTTATGTATGTGAGGAATTGAAATCTGGTGTCATCTCACACTGACTAGGTACACTGGTTCCTAGATCTCCAAGGAGGTGCAAGTCAGCTAGTGTCTGAGGCCACCCCAGCAGAAGCTACAGGGAGATTTTCATTCTCCTCTTTGCTTGAAATTGGGAAGTTTTGGAGTTGATTTCTCCTCTTTGTGTGGAGTTTGGAAGTTTTGTAGTTGTCTGACCCAGTTGCAATTTGTTAGGTTAAGCTGCCAGAGGGCAGGCCCTTCACATGCAAAAGCCGCCAAACAGCTGGGAGGGTTTGTAAATTGGGCTGGGTGGGGTCTCAGGGAGTCACTAGGCTTGGGCATGGCAAACAGCAATGGCTGTCAGTCAGCCCTCTCTGCAGCATTTTGTTCAGTGACCCATGTCCCTTTCCCCAGCGCAGTAAACAATATGCAACTCTGTAAGAGAGCCACACTTCCTTTCTGAACTAATGGCAGACAGTCCAGTTTCTCCCTGTATGAGTCTGGGTCCCCAGAATCTTGCCAGAAACTAGAGTTCAGAGAGTTGGAAACTTGTAACTCCCTCCCAAATGAAAAACAACAGCACATGCCAGCCCGATTCATGTGCATGCCTCAGTACCTCTGCCTTTCTGAACCTCTGCATATCCTACCAGGTCTGAATGCACGTTTTTCTTTCCTTCTAGTTGTAGAACTTCCACTCTGCCAGCTTTACCATGGTTCTGGGGGATAGTCGTTTTGTCTTTTAGTTGTAGTTTTGGTGTGGCTGCCAGAGACAGCATGTATAAGTGTATACCTTATGCCGCCATCTTGGTTCTCCTGATTTTTTTTATTTTTTGTGGGAGTGCTAAAAACATAGTTTTATTGATTCCAAAGAGGATGAGAGAGGGAGAGAGAGATTGAAACATAGAACATCAATGATGACAGAGAATCATTAATAAGCTGACTCCTGCACACCTCATACTGCGGATTGGGCCTGCAACCTGGCCATGTGCCTTGAGGGGAATTGAACCCAGGAAACTCCTTTGGTCCTCAGGATGACTTTTTATCCACTGAGCCAAAACAGTTAGGGTAATATCAGTATGTGAGGGTTCTTTTCTCTTAATTTTTATTTTTTAAAATTTAATTTAATTTTGTTGTTTAAGGTATTACCAATAGTAGTACATATGTCTCCTTTTTCCCCTGCCCCTGGCCTCCTCTACATAACCCTCCCCCTACTTGCCCTCATTCCCCCATCCCAGTGTCTTGTGTCTGTTGGTGTGCTTATATGCATGCATACAAGTCCTTCGCTTGATCTCTCACCCCTCGCCCCCGCAACCCTCTCCTACCTTCCTGCTATAGTTTGACAGCCTGTTGCAATCTTCTTTGATTTTTGAAAATCCTCTACCCCACCACATGCCCATGCCACACTTAGAGATCCTTCAGTTCTGTCATCAGGCTGTCTTGCATGGTGGAGAGAAGATACTTGCTAATGGAATCCAGTCAGCATGGTGTCACAGTCATATCTGGTAAAGAAAAACTACCAAGCATGTCTTAAAGTCACCCAATTCTACTTCTATCATTTTCTCTCCCATTAGCTTTGACTGTATATTCTGATATTTTTATATGGTAGATAAAAATTATGGGGGAAAATAACAGTTCCACAGGTTATTTTTATCTTGGAATGTGAGCATTTCATTAAAATCACCAATATTCTCCAAGTATTCTTATTGATGTCTCTTTGTATCTATATCTAATTATGTTTAATATAATCAAATGATGTCAAAGTTTATTATGGCTTAAACCTAATATCAATAAATTATATTACTTTGTCCTCTTTTAGTGTTATTAATGAAATAAAAGAAAGATGAATCCATATTTTATCAACTTTAAGCAGACACATAAAACATTTTTTCTTATGTACTTTGAGGAAAACAATACATTTTATTATCTATCACTCAAAGCATGTTCCTATTTTTTTTTATTTAAATACTTATTTCTTAAAACTTGGCCTTATATCTTATTACTTTAAAAAAAATTGTATAGGTTTCTAAGTTAGTCGGGATACTGTGGGATACTTTTTCTAAGTTAGTTGATTTTACAGAGAGGATAGGCCAGTAATTTATGTTTTGAGGCTTGACTATCTGAAAATTTTATGTGGTTCTCTATATACATAATTGATACTATAGCAAGGTGTGAAATTCTCAAGTCACAAATTTTTTTTTTCCAAAAATTTGCTGATGGTCCATTACTTTTTAGTTACTACTATTCCAGAAGAGAAATGTGATTCTAATTCTTATAAAGCTGGTGTAAAAATCATGTTACAAAGTCAAAATTTCTTCTATTTTACTTTGTTTAAAGTCACCCTTCTCAAGAAGATTAATTATACCTTAGCCATGATAGACCTCCTATAATCTGTTTCTGTCTACAACAAATAATTTCTAAAAGTCATTGCCATTGGATGACACTGTCAGCTGGCTTCCATCACATATGAATTTTTTTTATCTGCCTTTACATTTCCAAGTAGAAACTGAAATTGGGATGACAATCAGAAATGTATCATCAAATGCTATTGTCTTTATTAGAAAATTTCAATAGTATTTTTATATTAAATTCAGTACTAAATACTTAGAATTATTTCTTATAGAAATGTTTGAATAAAAGACAGATAATTGTAATTTTAAACCTAATTCTGTAGAAGTGATTCTGCAATGGACCTTATTGTGGAAAATCATCTGTTGACTAAAAATTGTAAGTATTGTTAAAGGCAGTAATAGGTTCTTTATTATAATTTCCTTCATTTTTTATTATTATTTGTAAGCTAGGCTTTTAATAGGAGAGGGCTTGATATCATTTTCTCTGACAAGAGTCACTAACTGGGAAATCCATGTTGATTTGAGTTAAAACTAAAAAAGTAAGATCAGCAGCTATCTGGAGTACAATCTTTTTTTTTTTTCTTTATACAAAGAACTATAAATCTACTTTTGCACATCCCTGTATAATAAAGAAATTAAACACTATCTTATAGAACTACCTATACTCCCATGTTCATTCATCATCATTCACTTTAGTCAAGACATGAAAACAATCTGTCAATATACTAGAGGCCTGATACATGAAAATTCATGCAAGAATAGGCCTTCCTTCCCCTGGCTGCTGGCACCAGCTTCCCTCCAGCACCAGGGACCAGGACTTTCTTCCTCTGGCTACCTGCAGGCACGAAGGACCTGCCTGGCTTCCCTCAGACCCCGGCTTCATCAGGAAAGATATCCGAATGACATCCAATCTAATTGGCATATTACCTTTTTATTATTATAGATATAGTAGGGGCCCAGTGCATGAAATTCATGCACTGGGGAGGGGTCCCTCAGTCCAGCCTGCCCACTCTCACATACTGGGAGCCCTTAGAGGGTGTCCTACTGATGGCTTAGGCCCCCTTTCTGTTGTGATCAGGCCTAAGCCATAGTCTGGCCTCCCTTTGCGGGAGATGACCAGGCTGATTAGGGGAAAGCTCCAGCCCCATCACCCAGCTGCTGCAACCACTGTCAGTCACCACAGCCACCAGGATATTTTCATCAACACAGACTCCAGTCCTTCCACCATGAAAAAAATGACAACTTTCTTCAGGCATATTCAAGATGTGTCTTTCATAGAATAGTACATTTCTTTCTTTATTTTTCTTTATATCCTCACTTGAGGATATGTTTCCATTGATTTTTTCCCCTTCCCTCTAATCTCAGAGGCTTTAAGCTTGGGCAGAGGGCCCTTCTGATCACAGGCTCAGCCCCTTCCCAAGCCTCACCCCTCTGATGGCCACTGGGAGTGACCTGGGTGCCGAGGAGGTTCCCAGGACCCAGGCATATATGCAAATTAACTGCCATATTTGTTGGTTTAATTTGCATACTAGCTCTTATTAACTATTGGCATAGCAAAGGTATAGTCAATTTACATGTTTCTCTATTTTTAGGTAAGATATCTATACTAATAAAAGAGAAAGATGCAAATTGACTGTACTTTCATGATGCCCACCAGCCAATCAAAAGTGAGTATGCAACATAACCCAACAAAAATGGTAGATTAATTTGCAAATGCAGGTGCTGAGTGAATGTTTGCATCATCACCATGGCGACAATGCAGGCATTCTGCACTATCCCAGAAGCTCAAGACCTATAGGCAGCATGGGAAGATGAAAAGGCAGCTCTGGGCCAGAGTGAAAGTGGAAAGGATGTTCTGGGCTGGAGTGAAGGCAGCCCTGGGAAGTAAGTCCCATTCTTGCATGAATGTTTCATATATATATATACACATATATATATACGTATATATATATATGAAACACAGAACACAGAAATTGAACTGGAACACATGGTGTTCCTCTGGGCAGGATGCAAAGGTGGCTTTCCGAGTTCTTGTCCAGGTGGATTTGAAAAATGCCCACCAGAGGAACCTCCACCAACTGAGGAGCAGTGGCTGCTACAACTGCCTCAGGAGCAGCCCCTGCATGACTCCACACCTAGCTCCTTCAGTGAGAGCAAAAATGGGGAGACAAAGAAAACCCCAAAGGCAAGAAAATGAGGAATTGCCATAAAAGCATTGTAGACGGTACCTTCTAGCTTTAACACTTCATTTTATCTGATAATGAAAATCCTATAATTAAGGAGAGAACACTAGTACTCTATTTACTTTGGAAATTCTGAATATTGCATTGGGAGTGATGGGTATGTAAGATTAACTTGAAGAATTTGTGAAGAGGAAAATAGAATATTTAACTAACCTCACACCTGTGACTTACAGCTGGGTCATAGGTAAAATAGACCTATTCTATTTTCTGCCATGTAATGAAATTGTTCGTCTTCCAACATAAAGAATTATTACTACAAAGCAAAATGAAAATCTCTTCCTATATAAAATAAGTTTCTCCCTGCACTGAGCAAGACACTTCTCACCAGCATTTAAAACTCACTATAGTAATTGTGGTCAATTCTTAACTACATTTTGAAGTTTTAAATTTTGTTTTGGAAAATAATCACTCCCTTTGGCCATTCTCCATTGTTATCCCTCCCAATTTCATAAACAGTCCTATTCTTTTTTTCATTTTCCTCATGTTGCTACTTCCACTTTACATTTACATCAATTATGGACTTTTCAATACTATGTGCATTTTATCAAGAATGAAGATGTTGCCCTAGCTGGTTTGGCTCAGTGGATAGAGCATCAGATTGTGGACCAGAGGGACCCAGGTTCAATTCCAGTCAAGGGCACATGCCCAGGATTGCAGGCTTGATCCCCAGTAGGAGGCATGCAGGGAGCAGCCAGTCTATCCCATCATTGATGTTTCAATGATGGGATGTTTCTATCTTTCTCTCCATCTTCCTTCCTCTCTGAAATCAATAAAAATATAATTTTTAAAAAAGAATGAAGACGTTAGTAATATGTAAAAGCAAAATGGTAATGGTGGAATTGGAGATGGGTTGAAAAGGTCCTATTGGGTAAAAAATTGTGCATGGAACTATGGATAGCACACTGATAATTGTGATTAAAATTCAAGGGGCTTCCAGCACTTTTATTTATTCCTGACCCCAAAAGATGAAGATAGAATGCTTTTTAGAGTATATGTCATAGAGTTTTTTAAAGTATACTTCATAGACATTTTTAGAGTATATTTCATATACATCCACGAAATATACTCTAAACTTGTGCAAATGTTAAACATGTATATACTCTAAACATGTGTGTCATTTAAACATGTGTATTACATAATATTTCCACATTGACTCATTTTTCACTTTTACATGGTTCAATTAAAATATTATTGCATCTGAAAGCTCCCCCACCTTTTTTTAACAATTTATCAATCAGGCTTTTTTCTTGACCACTAGAGTGGGTTGAATGTTGGCCTTCCCAAAGGATATGTCAATATCATAATCCCCAGTAACTGAATGTGACCTTATTTAGAAAAAAGTCTTTACAAATGTAATTAAGTTAAAGATACTGAGATGACATCATTCAGGTTACACAGGTGAGCCCAATGACAAGTGTACTTATAAGAGACAGAAGAGGAGAAGCAATGTGAAGGTGGAGAGAGAGATTGGAGCTATACAATGACAAGCATGGGACACATGGAGCCACAAGAAACTGGAAGAAGTAAGAAAAGATTCTCTCCTAGAGCTTTTACAGAGAGCACAGTATTGCCTACACCTGAATTTTATATTTGACTTTGACCTAGTCAGTTTGGCTCAGTGGATAGAGGGTCGGCCTATAGACTGAGAGGTCCCAGGTTTGATTCCAGACTCCTTGGTTTGGTTGCAGAGCACATACCTTGGTTTGGTTGCAGACTCCTCCCTGGTCCTGGCCGGGTTGCATATAGCAGGCAATCAACCAATCAATGTGTTTTTCTCACATTGATATTTCCCTCTCTCTTCCACTCTTTCTAAAAATCAATGGAAAAATATTCTTAGAGCTCTTCAAGAAAATTTTTTGTTGTTTAAAGTCACCAAGTTATGGTAATTGTTATAGGAGCCTCAGAAAACCAATAAAATCACCCTATCTAAAAGAACACTTTCTATTTTCTCATCTCCTTTATTTTTCTCTTTAAGGCATATCACCACATAATATTTAATTTTATATCCTATATTTGTATGTTACATGCTTTATTTCCCTCCCCAGCTCCAAGGGGACAGTAACATTGTTTATTCACTTCAGTATCCCTAGTTTTTCAACATTGTTAACACATAGCAATGATTCTTAATTTGAATATAGAAAGGTCAAAAGAAGGACCAAAAGGAAAAGACAGAGAGAAAAAAAGAAAGAAGGGAGTAAGCCAAAAAGGGAGAGGGGATGAAAGAAGAAAAAAGGGAAGGAAATGAGAGAAGGAGGAAGGGAAAGAGAGAGGGAGGAAGGGAGGGAAGGAAGGAAGGAAGGAAGGAAGGAAGGAAGGAAGGAAGGAAGGAAGGAAGGAAGGAAGGAAGGAAGAAGGAAGGAAAGAGAAAGGAGGAAGGAAGGAAGGAGAAAGGAGGAAGGAGGAAGGAAGGAGGAAGAAAGGAAGGAGGAAGGAAAAAGGAAGGGAAGGGAAAACACATAATTAAAAGATTTGTAACCAATCTTTACAGTCTACATTTGAAAGTCTATAATAAACAGAAAACAGAGCTCCAGATGGCATCCCACTGAACCCTTTAAAGCAAGACTGACCAGGTACCAGACTGCTTGGATTTGTTCTGCACAATGATTGCAGCAAGGAGAGGCATGGGCCAATAATACTTGGGCACAATCAGCAATATCAACCTAGCTGCTCAGCGAACATCACTATTCAGTTGTTTTCCTCCCTGCTTCCAAATCATGCAGCAAGGGCAGTGTAACAACATCTGCTTTTCCAGTGTTTCTCTATTATCCTTGTCACTCACACAATTATGCTGACAGTCACTACCCAGAAGCAGGTCCCAGGTGGGCTTTTCAGTTTAAAAGGGCCGGGTACAAACAACTCATATCAGTGGTGCCATTTTTCAAACTGAGTTTTCTACTCTGCAGAGGAACATGGGCAAGGAACATGGAAGTTCCAATAGCAATGTCAAGTGTCTATATCCAGCAAACACTCCTAATAATCCACCTCCCTGACTTCAAAGTCTATATTCTAGGCTATGTCATAGCTCAGTACAGACTGCAACTTTGAATTGACCTAAGAGACCAAAATAATTTCTTTCTTTCCAAAGGGTTTATTTATAAGTGAATTTTTCTGACTGGAAAATAAATTGGTAATTATTTAAAACTAAGAGGTCATAAAACTGAGGATGCATGCCTGTTGATTTCTTTCAATTGCTGACTCCAAAATTTAATTGCCTTAGGTTGAGATGTATGTTCACCATTCACTATGTAAGTTTGGTGATTTCCTTTTTTTGTCTTATCTTTTATTTATTAGCATTCATTTAAAACTACTTTTATAACATGTAATATATTTGGAATTAAGAAAATTCATTTTCTATTTTAATGATGTATAATATTCCATTGTATATATTTATCATTTACAATAACATGGATGAACCTGGAGACATTAAGCTAAGTGAAATAATCCAAACAGAAATAAAAAAATTACCCCACATGATCTCACTTATATATGGAATCTGAGGAATTAAAATACACAGAGTCAGGGAATAGAATGGTGATGACTGGAGGCGGAGAAATAAAAGAATGGGAAATGTTGGTCAAAGGACTGACAGCTGCAGTAATATAGGCCTAGAGATATAATGTACAGCATAATGACTATAGCCAACAATATTGTCTTGGATATGGTAATTGCTAAGAAAGGAGATTTCAGGTGGTCTTATTTTAAAAAAAGGTAAATATCTGAAGAAATATATATATGTTAATTAGGAATCATTTCATTATGGATAGACACACACGCAGATAGATAGATAGATGATAGATAGATAGATAGATAGATAGATAGATAGATAGATAGATAGTATAGATATCATGTTATATAATCTAAATACAGTGGTACCTCTAGATACGAGTGCCCTAACATACGAGATTTTTGAGATACAAGCAGTCGAGTGTGTGGTTTTTGCTTTGAAATATGAGCAACATTCAAGATAAGAATAATCGTGCTGATTGGCCGGCTGCACACGACCCATCAGTTTATTGCGACTCCAGCATCTCATAGTTTCCCAAGCCTCAAGGTTACGAAACGAATTAAACTTGTATCTCGAGGTACCACTGTATATAAAGTTTATTTAAAATTTTACTTTCAAAATACTTAATACTGTAATACAAGTTTTTTATTAAATCTATTGGAATGACCTTGGTTAATAAAATTATATAGGTTTCAAGTGTACAATTTGATGATACATCCTCTTTATATTGCATTGTATGTTTACCGCCCAAAGTCAAATCTCCCATCACCATATATTTGACCCCCTTTATCCTTTACTATCTCCCACACTCTTCTCTCTGGTAACCACCATATTGTTGTCTGTGTCTAAGAGGTTTTTGTTTTCTTGTTTGTTCATTTATTGCTTTCAGTGAAATCGTATGGTTCTTAACTTTTTCTGCAAGACTTATTTTACTTAACATGATATCCTCAAGATCCATCCCTGTTGCTGCAAATAGCAATATTTCATCTTTTGTTATGGCTGAGTAGTTACCCATAGTATATTTGTTCCACATCTTCTTTATCCAGTCTTCTATTGAGGCTGTTTCTATGTCTTAGCCACCACAATTAATCCTGCAATAAACATAATGGTTCATATACCTTTGTAAATACATTTTTAAAAAAATATCTTATGGATTTTTTACAGAGAGGAAGGGAGAGAGATAGAAAGTCAGAAACATCAGTGAGAGAGAGACATCGATGGGGTGCCTCCTGCACGCCCCACAGTGGAGATGTGCCCTCAAGCAAGGTAAATCCCCCTGACTGGAATCGAACCCTGGGACCTTACAGTCCACAAGCCGATGCTCTATCCACTGAGCCAAACCAGTCTCGGCTGTAAATAATTTTTTTTTAATAGTTTTCATGTAGATACCTAAAAGAAGGTTTGCTGGGTAATATGGCAACAATAATTTTATTTTGTTTTGATTATTTATTTACTTTAAATTTTTCTTTATTGCTGAAAGTATTATGGATGTTCCCTTTTTCTTTCCATATTAACCTCCCTCCATCCTGCACCCACTGCCCCCATTCTTAAGCTTTCAATACACTGTTGTCTCTCTCTGTGGGTTATGCATATCTCTATATATAAAAGCCTATGCGACCATTATGACTGGTTGACCAAACGACCAATCGACTGGTCTCAATGATGCACACTGACCACCAGGAGGCAGATGCTCAACATAGGAGCTGCCTCTTGCTGATCAATGAGCTCTGACAGCCACCTTCCCATGACCCCTCCTCCAGGCTGGCTGGTCTTGATCAGCCCCAATCACTGGCCAAGCCGAAGGACCCCACCCATACATGAATTTCTGCACCAGGCTTCTAGTCCTATATAATAAAACCTTAATATGAAAGTTGACCAAATGGTAGAGCGACCAGTCACTATGATGCACACTGACCACCAGAGGGCAGATGCTCAATGCAAAAGCTGCCTCCTGCTAATAAGTGTGCTCCCACAGGGGTACGCCACTCAGCCAGAAGCTGGTTTCATAACTGGCAAGTGCAGCAGCAGTAACAGAAGCCTCTCCCATCTGTGAGGCAGTGCTAAGGAGGAGTGATCTGAGCAGTAAGGAACAGTGAGTTAGCAGGCATTAAGGAGCAAGGAGTCCCAGACTGCAAGAGGGCACAGGCCGGGCTGAAGGACCTTACTCCCAGTGCATGAATGTTGTGCATCAGGCTTCTAGTAAAAAAAAAAAAAAAAGAAAGAAATCTTTTTGTTTGCAATAATATGGGTAGATATACAGGGTATTTTACTAAGTAAAATAATGTATTATATTTTCTAATAATGATTTTCAAAGGTCTAATGGTTCATATTTTCTCTATAATCCATTTTATTTTGATGTGTTGAGGAATCATCTTGGAAAAAAAAATTATCTTCTGTGGCCTAGTTGATAACATGCCTAGAAAGTGGTTACTGGGTTGTTAAAATCTTAGGTACCAAAATAAATGTCAATTTTTTTTTCTTCTTGTTAGTATGTGAAAAAAGATTTATCAAAATTGTTTAAAGCTTGTCAAATATTAAAAATGTTCATGCGCAATGATTTTTGGTAAAATTATTGCTAATGGAATAAATATTAAAATATATAATCTTTAGATCTTGCAGAGGGAAGTGGATGTCTACAGTGGTCTGAAAAACTAGCTGCAGCACTCACAGAACAGCCAGGGGACCCAGAACACCACTCTCCAATCGGTGCAAACACTCAGACTCAGAGGAGCTCCCCACGCCACACGGAAAGGTCAGATTTTGCCTGGAATAAGGTGAGGTCTCTGGTCCCGCAAAACAGAGAGACACGCACACTGAGAGAAACGGACTGGGGGAAAGCTGCTCCTAGAGAAATCTGTGGATAAGGGGAAGGGCATGATCCCTAAATGTGGAAGGGGGCCCTTAGAACTATTAACAGAGGGGAGCTCTAGAAAGCAACCCATTTTGATCTGAGGCAGAAGGACAGCCTGGGAGTTATTAAAGTGTCCTGGCTGCTCTAACAGGAGTGCACAGACTGCACTCTTTCCTCTTCAGACCCTGGCTTCTGATTGCTACGCCCAGTACACAAGTTCATGCAATTTGAGACATTTTGAGAGACTGTAGGGGAAAGTTGTTTTTCTGGAATCTGGGGATCAGAGTGCAGAATAACCAGCAGAGATTCAGCTCTATGGTAACCCACCCCCACAAACTGGTATTGAGTACCACAGAGTAAGCAGGGTGTAAGCACAGGCTAGAGAGGTCATGTGCTGAGTTTCAGAGGTCAATTCCGAAACACTGCTACCCAGTGGATAACTCACAAATTGACTGTTGCGTAATCACAAAAGAATAAAGAGATTAAGACACACCTCACCAGTGGAATTCTGGAAATTGCAATACCCTCCCGACTAGAAAACAGGAGTGCCAAACAGAACAATAGTAGAAGTGAATGACCTCCACTATTGCCCATTCTATTCTTTTATTTTTAATTTTTTTTATTTTTATATTTTGCATATTTTAATTAAAAAACTATATTTTTATTTTCTCCTCAATTGATTTTACCTTTTAAATTATTGCACTTTTTCAACTAGTATTATTACTACTACTATTTTATTTTATTGAAAAAAAGTGTCATTTTATTTTCTCTTTATTTTCCTTTAGAGTTCTACATTCTATTTTCATCTTTCCTTTAGCATAATTTTACTCTATCTCAACTTTACCTTTATGCCAACACTCTCTTCCTAACTTACCCCATTTTGTTGTCTTATTTCTCTTTCCCTTTTCCAACTTTAGATCATCCCTATTCTTTCTCTCTACCTGGTTAAAATTTCACCCCACTTACATATCTAATTTCAAATCCTCTACTCCAAGTCCATACAAACATCTCTCTTCTTGTCTTCACTATCCAAAAAAATTGTTTTTCTCTAGGTCCTTTTGTTGTTGTTTGCCTGAACAGTGATTATGTTGATTTTTTATACTTTTTTTGTAAGATTGTTTTTGCTTATTATACTTGTTTTATTTTGCTTTTTGTTTGCTTTGTTTTGGCTTAGTTTTTAACTCTGTTTTCCCTTGCCTCCCTTGATATTAGTTATTATTTGTAGTTTGTATTAATCTCCAGGTACTTGCTGACTGCATTTGTTGGGATTAGTGGCTGTTCTATTGGAGTTTTCTCCTCACATATATAATTTGTTCTCTTTTTCTTTCTTATTCTCTTTCTTTTCTCTCTTACTTTTTTTTTCTTTCTCTTTTCTTCTTTTTTTTTCCTCTTTTTTTCTCCCTTCTCCCAATTTGATTTTGGCATTTCTCTCTTTTTTTTCCTCATTTCTCTCTTCTTCTTTCTCTACTTACTGCTAATTTGTCTTTCATTGGTGGTCAGCTTATTTGTGGTTATTAACATCATGAATACATTTCTCTTCAGTGCCTTGTGTGTTGTACCAGGTCATGTTGTAGTTTGTGCCTTTAAATCAATGTAGGAGAAAGAACTACATAACCAGACACCCAGAGATGAAAGAGCATGGGCAGACGAAGAAATAGCCCGCATATGAAAGAAAAGCAAGTATCACCAGAAAAAGAAGTAAATAAAATAGAAGCAGAAATAAACCTGCCAGAGAAAGAGTTCAGAGAAATGGTCATAAGGTAGCTGAAAAGAATAGAAGACAAAATCTACAATATGAGTAAGAACAAAGAGAAAATGAGGAAGAGCCAAGAGAAAATGAAGAACAGCCAAGAGGAAATGAATAATCAAGAAGAAATGAAAAATGATATTGCTTCTGTAAAGAACTCAATAGAAAGCATCAAAAGTAGACCAGAAGAAGCAGAGGAACGCATTAGTGAACTAGAAGACATGGCAGGAAAAAAATACTCAAGTACAACAGCTTCTAGAAAAAATAAAATAAAAAGCAAGAGGAGATCCTAAGGGAACTTTGGGATAACATGAAACCAAACAACATCCACATAATTGTGGTTCTAGAAAGAGTGGAAACTGAGCAAGGAATAGAAAACTGGCTTGAAGAAATAATGACAAAAACCTTCCCTAATATAGGAAAGAACAACCCATACAAATCCAAGAAGCTCACAAAGTCCCAAGCAAAATGAACCCCAAAAAACCGACATCAAAGCACATTATAATTAAATTGGCAAATACCAATGACAAAATAAGAATCTTAAAAGCAGCCAGAGAGAAACAGAAAGTTACCTACAAAGGAACCCCCATAAGACTAGCAACTGATTCATCAACAGGCCAGAAGGGAATGAAATGAAATAGACAAAGTAATGTAAAGAAAGGGTCTGAATCCAAAAATACTGTACCAAGCAAGACTTCCAATCAAAATTGAAGGTTAAAATCAGGAGCTTCACAGATAAAAAAGATTTAAGGGAATTTATTACAATCAAACCAGCAATACAAGAAATGTTAAAGAGTCTAATGTAAAAAAATAAATAGGAAGCAAAGAAGAAACACAGGGGTAAAGAATAAAAATGGAGACATATAAGTACCTATCAATAATAACTTTAAATGTAAACGGATTAAATGCTCTAATCAAAAGATATAGAGTAACGGATTAAATAAGAAAACATGATCCATATATCTGCTGTCTACAAGAAACCCACCTCAGAAAAAGAGATGCACACAGACTGAGGGTGAAGGGATAGAAGATGGTGTTTCAGGCAAATGGAAATGAAAAAAAAGCTGGGGTTGCAACACTTATATCTGACAAAAAGTGAAGAACCTAAAAAGACATAAAGAAGGCCATTTCATAACTAAAGGGAATAATCCAACAAAAAGTAGTAACTCTGAGAAACATATATGCACCCAATATAGGAGCACCTAAATACATTAAGGAGAAACACCACATGATCTCATTCATTTGTTGATAATAAAGAACAGTATAAACTGATGAACAAATAGATACAGAGGCAGTAAAGCATCAAACAGACTGTCAAATTACAGCAGGAAGTTTAAGGAGATGAGGGGTAGATAAGAGGTCAACCAAAAGACTTATATGCATGCATATAAGCATAACCAATGAACACAAGACACTAGGGGGTTAGGGTATGCCTGGGAGGGGTGAGGCAATGGGAATATATGTATACATGTAACACATTAATTTAAAAAATATGCTTTCAGCCACATTAATCTTGTAACATCAATCAATCAATAAATAAATAAATAAATAAATAAATAAATAAATAAATAAATAAATAAATAAAATAATCTTTATATGACTAAAATATACCTTTTCTGGGTTCAGATTCTGCCTAAGTAATGTTCTAGTCATTAATTATATACACATATGTACCCACAAAATATAAATGTATTGTGCTTGCTTGAAAATTTTCAAAGGTTTTATTTTTTTTCCCTTAAACTGTTTATTGGTTAACTATACTACAGCTTCATTTTCTCCATCTCACATAACATATGCAAGAGAAGTGCCAAATCATGGCACCTGGAGTTTTATTGATTGCTTATATTCAAAATTGGCTCAATCAAGGGGATGTAGAGGATGAAAAATGACAAAAAGAGTGATAAACAATCAAACAGCCAAAAACCATCATTAGCCCCATCTCTTCCTGTTGACTGAAGATCTTACTTTAGCTAATGAGGATACAGATTAATGATACACAAACAGCTCATCTTTTGTCATTTGTCCAACTAAATTTGGAGGGAAAAAGCCTTCCTAATTATAAAAACTGATGGCAATTCATAAGTATTTGGCCAATTATTTTTAAGCATTTTTTTTAAATCTCAGCTGTCTGGAACCAAGATGAAATGGGAGTGGGGGCAAAATGGCATAGCATACTAAGGCCTTCATTTTAATGAGAACCTAAAACACCTGGACATCTCTGATCAACCTGATATGTGATCTGAGAAACTAAAAATTATAATCTGCATGGATATCATACTTACAAATCTTTTAGGAGTTCTTTAGGCACTCCAAGGCCGACATATCTACAATGCTTTGCATTTGGGATACGATTATGAACTTTTTCTCTATTAAAATTATTTTCTTGCCCTTCTGGTGTGGCTTAGTTGGTTGGGCATCATCCCATACATAAGAGGCCACAGGTTTGATTCCCGGTCAGGACACATGCCCAGGTTGTGGGTTCAACCTCCAGTAGAGGATATGCAAAAGGCAGTGGACAGATCTTTCTCTCTCATTCCTATTTATATCTTCTATCTCACTCTTTTTCTACCTTCCTTTCTCTAAAAAAAAAAAATTAATCAAAAAACATATTAAAACCTATTTTTTTCTTAGTGGTTACAATAGTTTCTTCTATGAAATAATACTAAAAGTCTTCTTTAAAACAATTTTTTAAAGTTATCTTAACTTTTTAAGAATCTTCCTTTTTTGCAAATAAGAAAGCAAAATACACACACACTATTCATTCATACAATATTTTGCTGAAATTACTTATATAGCAAAGAAAAAAGTTAAAGAATAAAACCAATTTTCTTGATCCTGCCCATTTCTTTTCATCTCTGTTGAGATGAGAGTCCAAAGCCTTTCTCAATCTGGCTTCAGCTGCCTCTGCCCGGCCAGCATTACCCTCTCCATGCATCCGATCCTATTGGCATGCAGCAGATTTACCATTAAAAAATATATATTTTTAATTAATTGCAGAGAGGAAAGGAGAGGGAGAGAGAGATAGAAACATCAAGGATAGAGAATCATTGATTGGCTGCCTCCTGCTCTTCCCCTACTAGAAATCGAGCTCGCAACCCCGGCCTGTGCCCTTGACTGGAATCAAACCTGGGACCCTTCAGTTGGCAGGCCGATGCTCTATCCACTGAGCCAAATCAGCTAGGGCAGATTTACCACTCTTGCTCTTTTTTTCCTTTCCCTGTTTGCCAAGAGGCTGATTATATAAAACACATCACCATATCTTTTGATTTCTAATTGGATACAGCTAACTAGAGGAAGCAACACTAAATCAAACTTAAGCAATGATAAAAGTTGGGTTATTTATTCTACACACTGCCCCCGCACCCACCTCTGCCCCCTTCTAGACTACCATTTGTCTGCTGTGTTCTTTTACTCAGGGTCTCAGGTGCTGTGCAAAGTTCCTTTTCTATGTCTGCCATGTTGGTGAATTCCAGTATTGTCTTTCTTTTGCCTCTTTGGCTTTCACTGTTGCTAGTCCCTCAATGTCTCACCTTTCTATTCTGTTTCTACAAATCTAGACCACATCTTGAAAATAGTTGGTTTATTAATTCCTAGTCAGTTAATTATTATTTTCAGTTGTTTCTTAGTTCATTATTTTTTAATATATATTTTGACTTCAGAAAGAGGGAGGGAGAAAGAGAAACATCCATGATGAGAATCATTGATTGATTTCCTCCAACACACCGCCTACTGGGGATTGAGCCCACAACCCAGACATATGTCCTTGACTGGGATCAAAGCAAGAATCCTTCAGTCCCAGGCCGATGCTTTATCCACTGTGCCAAACTGGCTAGGTCTCTTAGTTCATTTTTTTTTAAATAAATCTTTATTGTTCAAATTATTACATTTGTTTCTATTTTTTCCCCCTCCATAGCTCCCATCCACCTGGCTCCCACCCCTTCCTCTACCCTTACCTCCCCCACATTGACCTCATCCATAGATGTGTGATTTTTGTCCAGTCTCTCCCTGCATCCTCCCCTACTTCTTCCCCCCTAAGAATTATCAGTCCACTCCTTTTCTATGATCCTGATTCTATTATATCCACCAGTCCATTCTGTTCGTCAAATTTTCAATTTACTTAATTTTTAGATTCACTTGTTGATATTTATATATTTGTTGTTCATAATTTGTTATCTTTTACCTTTTTCTTCCTCCTCTTCTTAAAGAGTACCTTTTAGCATTTCACATAATACTGGTTTGGTGTTGATGAACTCCTTTAGCTTTTTCTTATCTGTAAAACTCTTTAGCTGCCCTTCAATTCTGAATGATAGCTTTGCTGGATAGAGTATTCTTGGTCATAGGTTCTTGCTATTCATCACGTTGAATATTTCTTGCTACTCCCATCTGGCCTGCATAGTTTCCATTGAGAAATCAGCTGACAATCACATGGGTGCTCCCTTGTAGGTAATTAACTGTTTTTCTCTTGCTG
>PVJN01011609.1:0-53583 GCA_004026805.1 Lasiurus borealis
GCTCGGTGGCGCTGCGCCAGCGCGGCGGCTACGTGGCCACGGTGGGGCGGGCCTTCTGCGCGGTGGACTGGGAGGGCCAGGCGGCCGCGGCGCTGGCCGCCGCCGTGGACGGCGACAAGCCGGGCAACCGCTTCAACGACGGGAAGGTGGACCCGGCGGGGCGGTACTTCGCGGGCACCATGGCCGAGGAGACGGCGCCGGGCGTGGTGGAGCGGCGCCAGGGCTCGCTGTACCGCCTCCTGCCCGACCGCCGCGTGGAGAAGTGCCTGGACCAGGTGGACATCTCCAACGGCCTGGACTGGTCCCTGGACCGCAGGACCTTCTACTACATCGACAGCCTCGCCTACTCGGTGGACGCCTTCGACTACGACCTGCACACCGGCGCCATCTCCAACCGCAGGCGCGTGTACAAGCTGCAGCGGGAGGAGCAGCTGCCCGACGGCATGTGCGTGGACGCCGAGGGCCGCCTCTGGGTGGCCTGCTACAACGGCGGGCGCGTCATCCGCCTGGACCCCGAGACCGGCAAGAGGCTGCAGACGGTGAAGCTGCCCGTGGATAAGACCACCTCGTGCTGCTTTGGCGGCAAGGACTACGCCGACATGTACGTGACCTGCGCCCGGGATGGCTTGAGCCCCGAGGATCTCTTGGGGCAGCCGGACGCGGGTGGAATCTTCAAGATAACGGGCCTCGGGGTCAAAGGGATTGCCCCCTATCCTTACACAGGCTAAGCGGCAGGCTGCTTTTTTTTTCATCCTCCTCCTCCTGGGGGGTGGGGGGTGGGGGGAAACTTTGCAGACAGCGAGAAAATCCGGGAGCTGACATGGCCATCTGGTTACCCCCAAAATAAAAGCAAGGATGTTATATACCAGCGTTACATTTTTTTATTGACTCTTCTTTACATGTAGAGATTTTTTTTTGTTGTTTTGTTTTTAACAAGGAGTGGCAGGTGGGTTTGATAGCATTACCGTATTTTCCGGCGTAGAAGACGACTTTATCCAGGAAAAATCTTCTCAAAAGTCGGGGGTCGTCTTATACAATGGGTGTCGTCTTATAGGGTGGGTATTATCCCAAACTCTATATATTTTTTAACTGGAAAAGTTGGGGGTCGTCTTCTATGCCAGAAAATACGGTACTAGAAGGCCTTCTTCTGCAAAGGTGCTATAAAAAATGTCAAGAATTGTGCAACTATCAGCCAGCCTCTCGATTCTTGGGAAATTGCTGGTGGGCGGGGCGGCAGAGGGAAGAGACTACCTGTTCTTTATTCTGCATTTTGTACTATTACTTAAAGCTTCAAACGAATTAAAAAGCAATCTGGTAAAGATTTACTAAAAAAAAAAAAAAGTTACTTAAAAGAAAGAAGTTGAATTGCACTTATAATTCAAGAGGGTATAGTTTCCTAGATTAAATATTTTCTTACTAGAGGCCCAGTGCACAAAATTCGTGCACTTGAAGGGGAGGGTTCCTCAGCCCAGCCTTTGCCCTCTTGCCGTGCGGGACCCCTTACCCCTTACTACCTGCCTGCTCACTGCTCCTTACCCCCCAGCTCGCTGCTCCTTAGCACTGCCTTGGAGGCAGGGAAGACTCCCACCATCACTGCTACACTTGCCAGCCATGAACCTGGCTTCTGGCTGAGCAGCGCTCCCTCTGTGGGAGCGCACTGACCACCAGGGGCAGCTCCTGCATTGAGCGTCTGCCCCCTGGTGGTTAATACACATCATAGTACACTGTTCTGCCATAGAGGTCACTTAGGTTTTTATTATCTAGACTAGGGGCCCGGTGCATGAATTTGTGCACCTTGAAAGAAACTGTGGCCCTCAAGGCTGCAGTGGGCACAGGGGCGGGTCTCAGCCCACCCTCTGCACCTTCACCTGGTCCCTCCCACCGCAGCCCCCAGTGCCCTGTCTGCCAGCAGCCCTGCTCCCCCCACCACTGCTCCCTCTCACTGATGGTTCCAGCCCCACTTGCACCTGCTGACAGCACAGAGCAATTGGGGCTGGCACCAGGAGTGGGTATGAGCTGGGCCTGCGACCAATGGCTGCTTCCCCCGTTGCCCCTCTGAAGCAGGGGGAAGTGGAGAAGCCCTCAGGGGCAATTGGGGTGGGCAGCCACTGGTCGCACGCCCTCATGGCACCAAGCAATCAGAGCCAGCGCCAGGTGCCCTCAGCAGGTTTGAGAGGTAGTTGTGGCACCGGCAGCAGGTGCAAGTGCCCAGTGGGACTGCGGCACATGAGAGCAAAGAATTTTCAGTAACCACCTGAGGCTTGCCCCATTGACAACGACCAGCACCCCGCCTTGATCTGGCACCCTGCTCACTTGCTCCATCATCCCGCTGCGACTGATGCCCGTTGTGGTGCGTGCTCTGCCACCTGCTGCTGATACCTACCATATTCCGTGCATGCCCCCTGATGGTCAGCACACATCAGAGTGACCAGCTGTTCCACCATTCGGACTATTTACCTGTTAGGGTTTTATATAGACAGATTATAAAAGTAATGTATATTCATTTAAGAAATTCAGAAATGTATAAAAACAGAAGAAAATATCACTCATAAAATAATCCTACCTATCCAGGATTACCACTCTTAACATTTTGGAACATATATCCTTTCAATCATATGATTACATGCATGCTTTTTAGATTTCCTGCACAAAATTGATTATATATTGTTTTGCAACCTGATATTTTCGCTTAATAAAAATATTTGAATATTCTGCCTTGACAGTAAGTCTTCTTCAAGATGATTCTGAAGGCTACCTATTTTCAATCACATGATAGTATCATCATTATTTTTTCAGCAATCCCTTACTATTGGACCTTAGATTATATCTACTCTTTATAATAACCATTCTGGTGGGAATCCAAGTACATTTTCTTAGGGCAGATTCCTACAAGTAGAGTTCTTAGAGGAACAGATATACTCTTTGGTCTTTGAGAAGTGGATTTAGTTCACTGGTCTCCTGCTGCTAATACAAATGTGTCTAAGGTAGTGTGATAACACAAGTCAAGAAGGAGTTGGTGTTTTTTCCCTTTTTCTTCCTGTAATTGCTGGGCTAGAAGAGTAAGGGAGATGTGGACAGTTCTGTAGTCCCCTGTGGTGCCCCTCTAATCTTGCAGTCCACCTATGCTTCTCTCCCAGAACTAGGCCCACCTTGAGGCAGGCCTCATCTTCTTCTTGACATCTGAGCAACGGTGTGTATTTTTTCATTTAACCAACAAAAGAATTCTCCTCGCTGAGTCTGGTTTAGTTCAGTGGATAGAGCATCGGCTTGCGGACTGAAAGGTTCCAGGTTCGATTCCGGTTGGGGGCATGTACCTTGCTTGTGGACACTTCTCCACTGTGGGGCGTGCAGGAGGCAGCTGATCGATGTCTCTCATCGATGTTTCTGACTTTCTATCTCTTTCCCTTCCTCTCTGTAAAAAATCAATAAAATATGATTTAAAAAAAAAGGATTCTCCTCTAGCTCTTTCATAGCATTGGACCCTTGAGGATAGTTCTCTCCTTTCATATCACTGGCCTTTTTCTCAGACAACAAAGTCAGGATTTGGAAGTAGACAAAGTATGTCTTCTTGTATAGTTAAGCCTGCCCATGCATGGACTCTATATAGGACTAGACTTTTAGATGAGCATCTTCACCCTTGTTCTTTTCTAGTCTCTTGGAAGTTGCAAAATATGTATGACCAGATAATGATGACCACTAGGGGACAGTATTGTCTAAAACCACAAGCCAGCCTGACAGATGACTCTGCCTAAGTACTGCCTGCCCTCTAGAAAAGATGGTGTCTATAGAACATTGGTATATTAGAGCATCAATTTCTCCACACCTTTACTAACATCATTATTTCTTCTTTTTCTTTTCTTTTTTTAACCAATTTGAAAGACAACAATAGTATCCCATATTGTCTTAATTAGGACTCCTTGGATAACTAATAAGGTTGTATATTTTTTAAATACTTCATTTTAAAAATTACACAAACAAAACAATCTTTAGAAAACACATTCACCACTTAGAAATGCATCAAGAAATGACAGTCTGTCATAATTTCACCTCAAAAGAAACCATTTTGTGTGTATACTTCCAGAATTTCTCCTATGCAAATATGCATGTATACAAAAATAAACATATTTCATGCCTAAACACATAGTCTTAAACCTACCTCATTATCTTTAATAGCTACAGGACATTTTTACACAATTAATACCATAATTTATTCAGCCAGCCCTATAATGATGAATTTTTACCTTGTTTCTAATTTTTCATATGACTAGCAGCACTATCATGAATATAATTTTACACAAACCTCAGTGTATTTTGTGCAAACATTTTTGAAAATAAATTTCTACAAATGTAATTATTGTGTCAAAGGGTTTGCACGTTAAGTTTGATAGAATGAAGTACTGTGAGGTCAGTGTTTTGTCTATTATGTTTTCTGATTTAACCCCAAGGACTAGCATAGTACTGAGCATCTTATAGGCACTCAATATTTTTTACTGAATACATAAAAATATTCTGCTTAACCTTCAACTTTCTTTTATCAATTCACCCGCCTACCAACAGTGCATTAAAAAGTTCTGGTTTGTTTTATAGATGCCACACCAGAGGTTATTACATCTTCTGGTCATTATCGGTCTGAAGAGTAAAAAGGAGGCTAACTTATTTGCTTTTGCATCTGATTATCTTGAGGCTAAATCTTATTTATTTATTTCTATTACAATTATTCTAGTAATTGCCTGTTGTCCTTTTTTCCCAATTACTATATTCTGTTTTTTCTTTAAATTTTATACTTATGTCTTTAAGTATTAAAAAATATCCAAAAGTATTATTTATTATTAATTTTGTTTACATTTGCAGGTAGTCAAATGTGACTATCTTTTCTTTTATGGTCCTTAATGATAAGAAAAATCTTTGCTACCCCAAGATTAGAAAAAATATACATACGTCTATATTTCCTTCTTGATCATTTTCCCTCCATTTAAAACTTTATCTCACTCTTTTGTTTTTAGTGGCAAGTATGAAATAGTTGTTTGTTTGTTTGACTTTTCTGATTTATTTTCATAAATTTGCCCATTTCTCAAGTTGTTTGAAAGGAATGCTAATATAATAAGAGTTTTGTTAGTCAGGATCCTTCAGGTTACTAATGACAGAAAGACAACTGAAAGTATTACAACGGAAAAAAAAAAACTTGTTTAAGGGTGATTATTTCAAGGATGACTAAATTTTAGCATCCATTGTCATAAGAGCTGAATATATTTATCTCCAGTTTTCTCACAATCAAGTTCTCATTCTCTTTTACTTCAGTTTTCTTTATCAGATAAAACAGTGGAGAGAAAAGTATTATCCCCGGCTTTTCCAGATTTACACTATCCCCCAATTAAGAATCTCAGAGTTGCCAAGACCGGTGTGGTTCAGTGGATAGAGCGTCGGCCTGCGAACTGAAGGGTCCCAGGTTCGATTCCGGTCGGGGGCACGTACCTTGGTGGCAGGCACATCCCAAAGGTGTGTGCAGGAGGCGGCTGATCAAAGTTTTTCTCTCATCGATGTTTCTAGCTCTCTATCCCTCTCCTTTCCTCTCTGTGAAAAATCAATAAAATATATTTAAAAAAAAAAAAAGAATCTCAGAGCCAAGAACAAGATTCTGTGACCTACACTTCCATTCAACTCACCCTTGACTGCACAGCCTCATTTTATTAGTAAGAGAGACTCTCGGTGTCCTCCCTTTGGCTATGGGACAACCCGCGAGCCTTCTGGTGGCTGAGAAGGGAGGGCTCCAACTGGCCAGGCTGGAGTCAAGAGCCCATCCCTATGACCAGGGGACTCAGAGACGGAAAGCATCAAGATGAGCACCCTGTCAAAGTGGGGGACAAGCAGCTTTTCAAAGGGAGAGTAGTGTGAGAGGCCGCATCAAAAACCAGGAATAAATGCCACTGGGCACACAAAAGCGTGAGTGTCAGACCAGATCTGGCCTATCTATCATGAAAAAAGAAATCCACTTTGTCACCTGGATTGCCTTCTTTTCCTATATTGTCTTTTGAAATAACATTTTAGCTTTAAGTAGTAAATTTATCTACTTTTCTTTGTGGTTAATCTCTGACTTTTATATTTATAAATATTGTATAAATTAGTTAAAGAGTGATATATGAAGCCAAGGTGGTTAACATGAGATCTACATGAACTACAGTGGTATCTTGAGATACGAGTTTAATTCGTTCCGTAACCTTGAGGCGTGGGAAACAATGAGACACTCTAGTCTCGGTAAACTGGTGGGTCTGCGCAATTACTCCTATCTCAACTGTTGCTCGTATTTCAAAGCAAAAATCGCTAGCTTGATGGTTCGTATCTCAAAAATCTCATACAGTGGTACTTTAATTATGACATGAGAGAAAGATAAGCATTCAGGCAAATGGTATTTGCATACTGAAATCAATAAATTGATACCACCCAAGCCTGGGTTTACTCTTAAAGATAGCTCAAAGTTTTGTTGTTGCTGTTCGTTTGTTTGTTTGTTTGTTTGTTTTGTTTTTTTCTTCATTATCTTATGAGCTGAAAGTGGCACAACGAAATCCCGAGTAAGAATGAGAAAGACTAGGTCGAACAGAACAATTGGTGTTTGAGAAAAGATATGTTTAAACATTGATTTTGAACTGAAAATGTTAAATTTTATAGAAATTTTATAGAAAACCTATTAGCTGTAGAGGAGATCCTAGACTTAAGAGAAGGATTGGAGGAAGAAGACGGTATTGGAAGAGCCTGGTGCCCTCTCATGAAGCCTACACTGCCACAAACAGAAGGAAAATTACCTGAATCACAAAATGTATGCAGAGCCCGGAAGTAGAAAAGCCTTGCTTTAAAAGTATATATTCAAAGCACAACAATGTAAATGTATTTAATGTCACTGGATTTTATACTTTAAAAGTGGTTAAAAAGGTAAATGTGATGTATATATTACTATAATAACAAAAAAGTAGATTCTGCCATTTACTGGAGAGGTGACCTTGAGCAGGTATTTTAACTATGCAGCATTTTAGTTTTGGGGGATTTTTTTTCCCCTAACATTTTGGCACAAGTCATAACTTGATTAACAGTGAACTGTTTTAATCTCAATTTTCCACCAAAGCCCTAACTCCAGGTATTAAACTTAGATGCAAGACCATCAACAGGATTTACAGGAAATCTTGAGAGGAACTGGTCTTGTCTTCAATTCCCACCCACACTGAGTGTATTGAGAGGGTTGGAGCAATTGGGGAGGGAATTTTTGCAGAGTTGGGATGCTGTGTTCCTCCTCTAACCAAGGGAAAAGAAATTGGGGGTTCTTTTGTTTTCATGTCAAAACCAAAGAGAAAGCTTTTGACGAAATCATTTAGAGAGAGTGATGTCTGTCTAAAGATGACGGTGACAAAAGAACTGTCCCTCACAAGGAAACCACAGGCATGAGACCCTCAGCAGCAGAAGGTGAAAGAGGAGTCTGTGAGGCACCCACAAAAGTGCCTTATGAGAAAAAGGTTGTTTGAAACAATTCAAGTCCCAGAAGGTCAATGCCAGGTCATGAAAGCATCAGTCAGGTAAGACCTTTCCTCCTCATTTCTCCTCTCCACCAGCGAGTGCCAAGGCTGTGGGAGGAAGGAAGAAGGATTTATTCAGAGAAAGAGGAGAGAGAGGGTGGGCTCCGAGGATAGCAAAGCCAGTGCAGAGGTGGGCATGGGATTGCTCTCTACGGCTCATCATTAGTCCTAATGAGAGTTAAACTAGAAAGCTCGTGCAGTGACACAGATCCTCCGCGGGCTTCTAGGTGGCAAACCGAGTTTCAGTCAGCTCTGAAAACAAAGTGAGATACCAAACTTAATTTTGCAAAATACTATTATTTTTACCTTATAAGCACAACGCCCAGACTGCCATGTAGGAACTGACACAGAACAGCTAGCTTACCTTGGCCCATGAGTAGCACACACCTCATCACTTCCCTTCCGCTTCTGGAAACTCAATTTGCCTCACTCTCTCTCCCTTTTCCCTAACCACCTACAACCAGCTGCATCTTCCTAGCAAAGGATCCTCACACTCCCCAGCCCCAATCTCCATCCTAACTAGTGCTGGACAATATTTAAATCTCGCATTGCAAAACAAAGTGTACTTTAAAAATTGAGAGTTCCTAAGAAATAAATAAAAATGGAGAGCTTCTTTCTTCACAACCATCTTTCTGGTTCTCCCGTGTCTAACATTGTATTACATGTTGGACACCCTACAAAGAATAGGACATTGTCTCACCATCAGTGCACTTGTAGATTAGGTACAGAAATAGGAAGCTCAAAAATATAATCATGAGGTAATAATAAAACTCCAGTAATACAAACACACACACACACACACTTAGACACACATTGCGGTAGTAGCACAGAGAAAAGAGAAATTTGTTCTTCTCGATGTGGGAAGACCCACATACAGGGAGAAAATTAGCTAAAGAACTAATTTAATGTAATTCAATCCCCATTTAACCACTCCTCGTCTTCCTGTTCAGCACACTGGAACATCCCTGTGAACGAGCGGCAGGGATACTTCACCTGGCATTGCCATGGAGACTGCTGCCTCTCACCACCACCACCCTTATCACTTGAATGAAACTCTCCCTCAAAGTTGATGTGGCTCCCTTTATAGGGCCAATTTGGGGTGTTGTGTGATCATCACAGTACCCAAATAGCTGCCCTACGTATCTCACTACTGTGTCCAAAATGCCACTATTAGAATCACTTCTTTGAAATTGCATCACCACCTTCAGAGAGCTACAGAAAATCATACTTGAATCTAATGTGTAAGTATGTGCTCTACACGTGTAACTGACATACAGCTATGGTCAGCTGGCCACCTTGGCATAGACCAGACTATGTTTCCTATGGTCAGGTAGCCCTGGTTCAAATCCTGCCTCTGGCTCTTCTACTTAAAGCACGGTGGTTCATTTCTTTATCTTGAAAATAAAGATGATGTGAAGACTTAATGCCTAGCACACAGTAAGCATTCAATAACTGAAAGTATTATCTTTCTTATCTGGATGTCTAACATGAAAGATCAAGGGAAATCCATTCAAAACCAGGAAAATGTATAAGCGAGAAGAAGGCAGAGGTAAGAGTATGTAAAGAAGAAAAAAAAAAGAATTGAGGACTATTGATTAGGATTATTGAAAAAAGGAGCTCTCTTTGGGATTCTGAGTGATCTTTTTTAGAGGAACATTATATTTAAAGTATTCCAACTGAGAAGAGATACAAGCTTCCTAATAAAACTATAAGAACTATCTACAAAATTGAACTGTGCAGCAAGTTGATGGACTAATGATTGCTACCCTACAAATTTATTATTATAAATGGAAATTTTCTTTTAATCAGATACTAAAGCACACGGCAAAGAAAACATGAACAAACAGCATTATATAGCTCAGCATGTGTTTTGATATACAATTTCATTCTCAGATAAGTTTTATAAACCCATAGTGAGGATATGTATAATTATTAATTAACTAACTCCTCCCATTTCACTTTATGAAAATATTTGCATTCTGTTATTAGGCAAAATCATTATCCTATCAGTAAGTAAATTGTCACATGAAAAACTCATTTTTAAATGTAAGGTTTTGAGTGTTACCCTACATATTATACCCCAAAATGCTATTGTCTCAAGAATCCTGCTTCAAACCAAATGAGTTAATTTTTATTCTCAAAATAATTTTAGCCCCAAAAAGCTCAATGGCACTTCCTCATTCATAAATCTGTTATGGCAGGGCAAAGACAAAAAGCAAAGTTACTAGCACTCTTGGAGCCAAAAGCCTTTTGGTTTCCTTTACAATATTGCTTGCTTTTGAGATTAATGGACTGTCTGAGGGTTCTGGGCAATGACTAAAACTTTAAAATAAGGAAGGGTGACCCCTAGTGTTGGCCTTTAGAAAGCAACTTCATGTAAAACACAGAGCTCCTAAAATGTGGGGGGGAATTCAATAACATGCATTAAAAAACAAGTCAAAATACCTAATTTACTCACCTTCATGGTCTGTAGACACATAAATCAATATTATTTCAGATATTATTAAAATACTTTAAGAAAACCTTTCCGATGACAACACAATTCCTTCTACATAAATTCCCTTTTCACTCACGGTAAGTGTTCAAATTAAAAACGAATAAAGAGGAAAAGGCACAAGATTTGCTTGAATGAGCAAAGTGAAAACTAGCCAAGGGAAAAATCAAGCCTAAACATTAACTTCGCATTGCACTGAAAATGACAAATTATACTTAAATCACAGCATTAAACTTGTGTGAAGTATTTAGTAAGGAAATCTTGAGATAATCATTTACTGCCTTACCAGGTTTTGCACAGAAAAACTCACCTTCAGCAAGCTCAAAGTCACCAGTCCTGCGAGGAAGAAGGGAATTAGTTCAACTGAAACACCTGTCACTTGTGACAAAATGAAATGAAGCAAGAGGTCAAAAGTGACTTACGGTATCATTTGAACCCATTGTTACTCAATAAGAGGGGGCTTTGGCCAAAAGAAGACACGCTGGGGAAGGGACACCTTATATGTGACGGCAAATTCTTCCTGCAGAAAAAACACGCAGCCCTGAAGTTCTTTCCTATTGAGTTTTATTGCCTTGATTTACTAAAGTCCTTGACTGGAGCTGGCTCGGCACCAGCACGGAGCTAAGCAAAAACTAGAAATGTAATGCTGTCCTTTAAGGTGCAGGTTGCCAAAGTGACAGAAGCTGAGGACAGCTCTGCCACTTCCTTTACTCATGCGGACTTGACGAAGAAAATGACAGAATGATGGGGAAACAGGCAGGAGAAGAAAACTGAATATGGTGATAAAACTGCCAATGTAATAGGAGACGTAGACCTTAAATTAGTGGTTCTCAACCTGTGGGTCACGACCCCTTTGGGAGTCGAACGACCCTTTCACAGGGGCCGCCTAAGACCATCAGAAAACACATATTTCCCATGGTCTTAGGAACCAACAGACCGCTCCTCGGTGTAGCAAAGTGTAGCAATGTAGTTTACTGTTGTCATATGAAGACTGTTGCCCATGCTACACCACGATTCAAGACAACATTTCATTTATTTGTAATTAGAAATAAATATTTCATAATATATAATTACGTATTGTTTTTGTGATTAATCACTATGCTTTAATTATGTTCAATTTGTAGCAATGAAAATACATCCTGCATATCTGACATTTACATTACAGTTCATAACAGTAGCAAAATGACAGGGATGAAGTAGCAATGAAAATAATTTTGTGGTTGGGGGTCACCACCACATGAGGAGCTGCATTAAAGGGTCGCGGCGTTAGAAAAGTTGAGAACCACTGCCTTAAATGGACAACAGAATTTTGGCAATTGTTCTAATGATTCCATGAATAGAAAAACTTTAGGTTGGTGAGACCTTCACAGTTGGACTCAAGCTTTCTAAGTGCCTGCTGTATCCGTCAACAATTTCTACCAGTTATTTAAAGCCTCCACGCCTTATTGAAGTCCCAAAATTTTACTTAATATAGATTTTCCTTTTACTTTTTCTCTTATATCCTCTGATTTCGCCCTTCACCTTTACAAGAAAGATACCGCTTTTTTGTTTCCTATAAATGGTCCCTAACAAAACATCTGTCATCTAATTGTAAATTATTTAGAACACACAGGCTAAATTATTTAAAACAATGTTTTGAACAAATAGTATTTGTATTAACAACAACAAAAAAAACCACCAAGATTTTACCCTCTAAGATGATTTAGTACTAAACGGTTCATTTCATTCATTTTGTGTTTCTGATTTCAAACATTTGGAAGAAAGTAAAATACCCCTTTAAATCTGCATTTTCGATATTTTTGTAAAAGGAATTAATTTGAGCAAGTTGCCTCAAGTTTCTGTTGCCATTATACCCCCCTGTAATCAAGGGCTTTCAATTACAAGCAATACGTCTCATCAAACTTTTCATTTATTTAGCAAGAGGGTAATCTTTAATAGGTGCATATATAATTTCATTTGTATGACTGACTTACCTACCTACTGATGTTCATTCTAGCAGAGCATTAACACTCTCTGGAAACTTTCATTTCTTTTGAAAATGCCATCAATTCCTTCCAGTGACTAATTTAATAATATACTGAAATGCCTTCTTTGAAATTCAGCTTTTGAAAGTTGCACAGAATCCTAGGAAGGAGTTTATACACACATTTTGCCTTCCTTTATACATAACTCCTACAAGTAAGCAGACCAGGCTCCTAAGAAATGTTGGGAAGGCAAATTTCCTTGCCAAATAATACTACAAAATGATGCCCTGCTCAAATACACGCATACACGCCAAACCCGGGCCCACATGGGAGTCCAGCAGTAAATACTGTGTTTTGGGAGGTGCTGTGCAGGGAAGCTTGCAAAGTGATCCTATTAGCAAAACACGTCTTTTTGCAAATGGAGAATCAATTTTATAAGGATTTGGTGGAACGAGTAATTCATTTTATTCCATATTGGAAGCCACAATTTTATATTACAATAAACATACAGTATTATGAAGTGGAATTTAGCAATGCTTCATTATAGAGATAAAACACGGGACATCAAAAGAAATTTGCTAGGGTGCTTTAAGCTATTTCCCCAAGTCCTTTGGGAATAAAGAGATTTTTGTGACAATGTTTGGGATAGGTAATATATTTTCCAGATGAAGAAATTGAAGCATAAATCAGTATGTTACTTGCAGAGAGCATATCATGCAGAGAGCATATGGCCTATCAAGTGTTTAAGTTCAAAGTCTGTGCTTGTAAGCTGAACATTATAAAAATCTGGCAATTGTTAAGGTTCCTCTGTTGCAAATTTAACTTACTTTGTGAAAGGAGGAAGCTCTTCCCAGACCTGAGTAGCACAGGTTTCAGGGCTGGGTCTTCTCGGTAGAAGAGAGGTGATCAAATATTTTGTTTACATATATCCATAGGAATGTATTTATTTTAGATATAATTTTCAAATTACATTGCTTTTCTTTCAGAAGTACATTATAATGATTTGATATTTGTAAAGAATTTTCAAGGTGAAAATTAAAGTTTTGTTTTATAAATTTAAGTAGCTGCAAAAGAGGTTTTTTTCTGTATATTGTAAATATATAACTTACAAAGAAAACTGTTCTATCACTTCTGGTGGAATCTAAACACCATAGTGATTGATACCCACCACAATCTATATTTTAAAAATCTTTTATCAGTAAAAAAAATTGCATCATTTACTTTTTCATTTTTATGTTTCACTTGATCCCATAAAACTTCATAACAATTTTAATGCTTAAGCATCCTTTGTTATTCTTTAATATTTTTCTATAAAATAACTATACCTGTTAGTTTAATGTTTCATTTTTTACTATAAGTTTCTGTGTTCAATTATTTTTGGGGCCGAAACCCGGTTGGGCTTAGTGGATAGAGTGTCAGCCTCCAGACTGAAAGATCCCAGGTTTGATTTCGGTCAAGGGCATGTACCTTGGTTGAGGGCACATCCTCAGTAGGGGGCGTGCAGGAGGCAGCTGATCCATGTCTCTCTCTCATCGATGTTTCTAGCTCTCTATCCTTCTTCCTTCCTCTCTGTAAAAAATCAATAAAAAATATTTTTTTAATTATTTTTTAATTGAATTATCATTAATTGTTCCCAGTTGATTTAAAAAATAAAATTATAAATGTTTACAATTGTCATTCAAAAATGTACAATTTAATTGAAAATGCATTTCTTAGTGAGATGGGACAAAGCTTTTCTATTTTTATTTACTTATTTTTGTTAATTCATACATTCACTGATGAATGTTATTATTATTATTTTTAAACATATTGATTTCAGAGAAGGGAGAGGAAAAGAGAGAAAGAAATATCAATGATGAGAGAGGATCATTGATCGGCTGCCTCCAGCACACTTTACATTGGGAATCAAGCCCACAACCCATTTCTGTGCCCTTGACTGGAATTGAACCCAGGACCCTTCAGTCCACAGGCCGATACTCTATCCACTGAGCAAAACCAGCTGGGGAGATGAATGTTATTATTGCTCAAATATTCCTATTTTAATTTTCATAGATAATAAGTGCTGAGAAAACTCATTCATATCCTATATAATAAAAGCCCAATATAGTTAAGTGTCTGGTCGTCCAGTCGTCCATTCAATCAATTAAAGCATAAAATGCTAGTGATATGCTAAGGCCACTCAACCACTTGCTATGATGTGCTCTGATCAACAGGGGCAGACAGTAGACCAGTCACTATGACATGCACTGTCCACCAGGGGCACATGCTCCTACTGGTAGGTTAGCTTGCTGGTGGGATCCAGCTAATCAGGACTAAGATGGGCCAGACATGCCCTAGAGCCCTCCTGTGGCCCCTCCTCAGCTAGCCAACCTCCCATGTCTGTCACCAGGGAAAGCCACTTTCAGTCCACTCACATAGGCTCAGATGAGGGACTCCACTGGTGCACCTGTGAATTTGTGCACCTGGCGACTAGTAAAGTAATAACTGGATGTAGCAATGTTATTAAATTCTTTGAACTCATTGTTTATATGACAGAAATTATTTAGTAAGTTTTTTAAATTATTTTTAGTGATTAATCAATGGAAATTTGATTAGGTTCTCCTTAAATTTTACTTGATTCAGTGAGAAAGAAGTCCCCTGATTTGTAAGAGGATTTGTTACCCAATCATTAGGCATTCATTTTCTCAACACCAACATCAATATTTCCAACTGACCTTTGACACCCTGATAGTTTTCACACACTGATGTGATTACTCAGGAAGCCCAAGTGAGTTGTATGCCTTTTTTATGAAGAAGAAAGGGCTATTCTGAAAATAAAAATCAGAAAAGCATAATTGAGTACATACAGATGATAAAGATATGGAAATTGTTACCCTTTATCTATGAGTCCACGTAACTTTTGGAGACTCTACACATATGTGCAGAAGCACATTTAAGACCACTGTTCTATATTCTAACCACGCAATCTGTATTTCTCACAATTTTAAATGTCAAATTTCCAGGAAAAATAGGTAATTGGTCTAGCTTGGATGAATTCTCCAGTTCTTGCTTCAATGAATGGCAGCTACTAAGACAGGACCACATTCCATAGATGGGGTGGAGGGTGGCACCAAAATTCAACTGCAAGTCAACTTCTAGAAAAGGTGGAATTATGAGATGCACCACCCTCACAAGAGTTATCTATAAAAGGTATTAACGTTTATTCTCTTTTTCAAACTTGACAATTTTCTCCTTTTCACTTGTTTTTTTTCAAATGAACCAGTTTTTAGTTTTAATTTATTTGTATATCACTTCTACGTATAGATTTCTTCATCCTTTCCACATAAATTATTTTATCTTATTTTCTTAATCCTCATTGTTTAGTTTGTTTGCTTTTAACATTTTAAATAGATGTGCTTACTCTTAGGAATTTCACCTCAAGTAACACTATGCCGTTAGATTTTAATGTACTGTAATGTCATTATTTTCTAAATAATATGTCATTTCAATTTAATTTGTAATGTCAAGATCCATTTTATAGCTTCCTTTTGCTGAGATCCTTAATATCTTATCTGAGTGTTCTATATTTTCCTATTTTCAAATATCAGCAGAGTATCCATAATGAGCATTTTAAAATATTAATAGGCATGTTCTGTTCAACATCCTACAATAGATTATCCTCAGGTTTAGAATAAATTCCTCACTCCTTAAGCACGACTTAGATGACTCTCCTCAATTTGGCCCAACACCATTCCATCCTTATCTCCTGTGATCTCATCCTCACTCTCCCACTCAGACCACACTGGCCAGATTGCTTTTTCTGGAGCATAAGTTTGTTGCCAAGTGGAGGACTTTGCAATTGCTGTTTACTTTGCCTGGGATTTTTTTCCCCAGATGCCAGTCTGTCTTGCTCAACCACTTCATTCAGGTTTTTGCTGGAATAGGACTTCTTCTGGAACAGCTTCCTCGCTGTCTCTGTTATTTGTATTTCAAAGAGGGAGGAGAAGGGATGAGAACACAACTGGGAGGATGGGAATGGGGGACTGCTGAGGGGCAGAGACTGCACATGTCTCATGCTACCTTCTGAATCTGATCCCGCATGACTATATTTTAGGCTATGTTAAAAGATGATGTAATGACATTAAGAGAGAGAGGGAAAGTTAATGAGAACTGGAAGAAAGATTTATAGGTCATGAAGCTTTGGTAGATTTATGCAAGGTGATGGGAGAGAAGAAGACATTCTAGGGGACTTAAACAGCATGTGTATTTTCACAGAAGGTGAGAGGAAAATAAGGAACATGCTACTGAATATCTTACGCAAATTTTATCTTTGGGGTTTAGTTTATTGGAGACAAAAAAATATCCCTGTCTCAGTAGGGCAGAGGATGCTTGTTAAGAAATAATGAAAAATGATATTGCATAGGAAGAGTGGAAACAGATGGAGGGTTCTAAATTCAAGGGAGAAGTTTAGCTTTGTTGTGCTAGGGGAGGGGGGGGGAAGCAAACCATTGAAGGTTCTGAACAAGGGACTGGTATGGCCAGATAGATGTCTAAAAAGGATTATCCTACATCATTTTAGTGAATATATTAATGGAGTTGAAACTTGAAGGCGGGACAGTCAAGGAGGTGGTACTTACAGTTTTTCTCAAAGAAAATTGGGTCCCGATTAGGAAAGTAGCTTTGGGTTAAGTGGGGAGAAATAAGGTACAAAGTTTGGGTTTTATTTATTTTTTTTTTGGGGGGGGTTGTTGTTTATTGATTTTTTTTAATCACTAGGACTTAGAAAGTGTCTGTATGTGAGATTTGGAGAATTGATATCAAAGTAAATTCTATCAACCAATATTCAAAGGCTTTTTACATATAAGCCACTCTGTTATTCATGTTTGTTCATGTAATTCAGGACTGTTTATCTAATTTAAAAAATGCAAAGATGTATAAAACCTGAATCCTCTGTTGAATTGCTTGATTTTAATCATTGTTTATATTTTACCAAGAATTTTATACGCTATGAACATCTTTTTAGAAAAATTTCTCATCCAAAAAGTATACTTTTGAAATATAATTCATTCCACTGTATAGCAGAGATCATAAAAGTACTATGAATTTAGGTGTTATGATCAGGTCACAGTCCTGTAAAATCCAAAACACAATACTGGGAAGTGAATCTTTAAACTCCAGATTCTGCATATCTTTCACAATATTATGCCTTAGAAGGTGAGTTAGCCTACATTTTTTGAAATGTATTTACTCTTAGCTATGTGCATTATGACCTCATTTAATCTTTTGAAGCATTCCACAAATTAGGCATTATTATTATTGACATTGTTTACCACTATGAAAAAATGAGGGTACGTGACTTATAACAAGTCATTCACTTTGTACATGGCAACAGAAAGATTAGAGAACAGGTCTGTCTGACAAAATTACCTGAGCTCTGATAGCAACAACATTGATCAATATCAGCATGGGTTCAAACAAGTACTACAGGAATAGAGACCAGTGAAAAACTCGACATTGGGATCAGGTAAAGACTTTGTGAAGGAATTAAAATTTAAATGGGGGAAGAATAAATCATATTTGTGATGTTGTGACATAATAAGATATATGTCTTCATCACTATTTCTGGCACAGAGCTTCTAAAACCCTTAGAATTTTCTGATAGATAAGGGTGAGAGGAGTATTTTTTATCATTCATAGAGTCCCTTTCAACAATATCTGAGTTTATGTTGAAAAGGTGATTCTTTTTGTTTTGGTTTTTGTTGTGTTGCTAATCCTCACCTGAGGATATTTTTCCACTGATTTTCAGGGAGAGTAGAAGAGGGAGCGAAAGACAGAGAAAAACATCGATGTGTAAAAGAAACACATCAATTGGTTGCCTCCTTTATGAGTCCCAACCGGGACCTGGGCTGGAGAGGTGATTTTGACCAGAATTAAACACAGAGCCCTTTGGTCCATAGGCTGACATTCTATTCACTGAGCCAAACTGGCTAGGGTAAGAAAGTAATTCTTGATAGGCCCCTAGGTAGCTTCAAGATGGTTATTTATTGATAGAGGAACGAAATATATGATTAAAGGGTTTGGCTTTAAGGACTACTTCATGCCCTAACCTCTCAGCAGGAGTGAGATGCTAGAGGTTGAATTAATCACCAGTGGTCACTGATTTAATCAATCATAACTATATAGTGGAACCTTCATGAAAACCCCAAACAAAAAGGTTTGGTGAGCTTTAAGCTTGATGAATGCATCTATGTGCCAAGAGGGTAGGCTACCCTAAATTTCATAAAGTCAGAAGCTCCTGTTTCAGGATCCTTCCATACCTTCTCCTATTTCTCTTCATCTGGCTGCTCATTTGTATTACTTATAGTATCCTGATAAATATAATATCCTTAATATTAGGTGAGGTGTTTCCCGAAGTTCTGTGACCCATAATAGCAATCTGAAAAGGGAATCATGAGAACCTCTGCCTTATACTCAAATTGGATAAAAGTGAGGGTGACTTAAGGACCTGCTACATGTGATTGCTATCTAAAGTGAGGGCAGTCAAGTGGGACTGAACTCTTAAACTGCAAATTCTGTTAACTCTGGGTTGTCAGTGTCTGAGGTCAAATAAACTGTAGAACAGCCAGTTGATATACACAGAAAATTGGAAATTTTGTGATGTAGAAAAACCACACATTTGATGACACAAGGGCTGTGGGTAAAAATATGTTAGTAGCTATCAAAAGATAATGATCCAATTGGCCTGGAAATCAATTCCTTCCAGTGATGCCAAGAGCCATTAAGGCTCAACTACAATAAGACTGTGCACACAGCCCACACAGGGGCATATCTAGAGTGCCCCACTCAGGTGACTGAGGAGCTGAACCAATGAACCCTACAGGACACCTAATATACAAAGCCACTTTAGCACCAGGAGACTTATCAGATCTACCAAATACATAGAAAAAAACACAGAGAAGCAGCCAAAATGCAGAGACAAAGAAACATGTCACAAATGAAAAATGAATGCAAGCAAACTATTGGATACAGAGTTTAAAACTAGTATCAGAAAACTATGGTACATCTACACAATGGAATTCTATGCTGCCATTAAAAAGAAGGAATTCTTACCATTTGCAGCAACCTGGATGGAACTGGAGAGCCTTATGCTTAGTGAAATAAGCCAGTCAATGAGGGAGAAACATCACATGATCTCACTCATTTGTGGATAATAAAGAACATTATAAACTGATGAACAAAAGGATAGATACAGAGACAGTAAAGCATCAAACAGACTGTCAAATTACAGCAGGAAGGTTAAGGGGAGGTGGGGTAGATAGGAGATCAACCAAAGGACTTATATGCATGCATATAAGCATAATCAGTGAACACAAGACACTGGGGGATTGGAGTATGTCTGGGAGGGCGGGCAATGGGGAGATATGTATACATATAACACAATAAAAAAAATTAAAAAAAAACAGTAGACAAAAAAAAAGTTGGATTGCATAAGCATCCCAGAAATGCTATAATAAAACTGGACGTTGGCTTTCTTCAGGAAGGCTGAATTGCATTAAGCCTCAGCATTTGCAGATCACAGCATGATTTCAGATCAGCAGCCTGTTTTCCCCAAAACTCCAGAACATCCTTCTCAAGGCATTTCAGGGCCTGCATATCTTTCTCAAGGCTGGTCAGCTATTGAAGAACAAAAGTGTTAAACTGCAGAAGTTTATTCAGCGTACAATGATGTATCTGGTTTAAAATTTTTATTAGGCAATTCGGTGCTTGCTTTGCATATTCTGAATAAAGTGAACTCCTTCTGTAAAAATAAATAAATAAATAAATAAACAAAAATAAAACTATGGCTATATGGTTACTCAAGATATTCATGAGAGCTTCAAGAGACTTAGTGAGCCTTTCAAGGATCTTAGAATGTCAAAGACATGAAAAAGGAACAGTCAGAAGTTAATTTTATACTAACTGAAATACAGAATAATTTACTGGGATTCAACAGTAGAGTAGGGGATTCCAAGAATCAAATCAACAATTTGGAATATGAGGAAATAAAAAGATACCAAACCAGAAGAGCAAAAAGAAAAAAGGAGTCCAAAAATATGAAGACAGTGTAAGGAGCCTCTGGGACAACTCTAAGCTCACCAACATTTGCATTATATGGTTGCTGGAAGGAAGAGAGAATCTTTTTGAAAACCTATTTGAAGAAATGTCAGAAAACTTCCCCTACCTGATGAAAGAAATAGACTTACAAGTCTAGGAAGCACAGAGAGTCCTAAACAAGAGGAACCCAAAAAGGACCACACCAAGACACATCATAATTAAAATGCCAAGAGTTAAAGACAAAGAGAAAATCTTAAAAGCAGCAAGAGAAAAGCAGTTATCTACCTACAAGGGAGCAACCACATGGCTGTCAGCTGATTTCTCAACAGAAACTTTGCAGACCAGCAGGGTGTGGCAAGAAATATTCAAAGTAATAAATAGCAAGGATCTATAGCCAAGATTACTCTACCCAGCAAAACTATCATTTAGCATTCAAGGTCAGATAAAGAGCTTCACAGATGAGAAGAAGCTAAAGGAGTTCATCACCACCAAACCAGTATTACATAAAATATTGAAGAGTATTCTTCAAGAAGAGAAAGAGAGCAGAGGAGGAGGAGGAGAGGAAGAAGAAATATGAATAATAAAATGTAAATATATACATGTCTATCAACAATTGAATCTAAAAATAAAAATAAACAAGGAATATAATGAACAAAATAAACAGATGAATAAAATAGTAAGCAGAGGCATGGAAACATGGAACAGACTGATGAATCTCAGAGGGAAGGGGGAAAAGGGATGGAAAGGAATTAACCAAAGAATTTATATACATTTATGCATTACCTATGGGCACATACAATAGAAAGTAAAAGCCTGGGGCACGGTAGGAACAAGGTGGAGGGGGACAATAAGGGAAGGAAAGTAGGATCTCTGTAATATTCTTAACAATAAAGATTTTTAAATAGATTAAATTAAATTAAAATTTTAGAGGGGGGGAGGTATAATGATCCATTTAATACTCATTGGAAGCCTCTACTTTTTGAAATCAAACTTAATCCTAAGATTATTAACTAGATACTTGGCTAATAATTGTATTATTAACCTCAATAGGAAAGTCAAAAGAGAACACTTTTGGAACATAAAATAGATTGCAAATTTAATTTTGGATACTATGTGCTATATGGAATGCCTACAGTGCATGTCTAGTTGACTTTTGGAAAATAGGCAGAAAGCTGGAGGCTGAAAAATATGAATTTAGGAACCTATAAAGTTAGTATTATATTTACCTCAAAAGTTCATATTAAAGATTACACATAATTATGCAAGCAAAAAACTGTTTGAAAACATAAAACCATTGCCATTCTACAATTTTTCACACAGAAGGGAGAGTTGTAGTCCTGGGGAAAATGATATTTCTGAGGTACAGTGTTTAATAAAAAGAACAACAGAGAAATAAAAAGGAGTATTTTTAAAAGACTGAGGATTTAGGAGATAAGGATAGAAGACAACTTTAGGTACTTCAGAGCAATGTAATGTGCTTTCCCAGCTGTCAAGGAGAAGAAATTTCAAGGGTAAAAATCCATTAAAGAATTGAATAGATTGAGAGTGAATAATTGGCTATTAAAGTTGACAATGTGTAGATCTTGAGAAGGTGCTCTCAATAGAATGAGAAAGACAAAACAATTAATTAATTTGATTTAAAGCCACATAGATAAAGATGAAAGAGGAACTAAAATGTTTGGCAATAAAGGGAAAGAAGGACAGAAGGAATAGAATGGGACATGGGAATAGATGTATATGTTAAGCAGGATGTGAGATTCTAGACTGGAAAATAACACCTTTAAGAATAATATCACTTATATAACAGGAAGAGCTGGGTCAAGGACAAAAAGACAACTTTGTTTTATAGTAGCAACATCTTTTTTTTTCTAAAATTGAAGGAAATCACAAATTGACAAGCTGAGAAGGGCAAGTGCCCTGAACCTCAAATAAATAGGCAGAATAATCATTTGATGAGAAATAAGAATAACACTTGAGGAAGAGGAAAATATGAAATTGGGAAAGTAAGGGGAAAGACAACAAAATATATATAACAACTACTTTTCTAATATTTCTCTAGAGAACCAGTAAGAGATTTAAAGGGGAGGGCTGTGGAACACTGCTATGGACTTTGTTAAAATTAGCACAACATTTTGGTAAGATCTGAGAAATTCCTTGTGTTCTCCCTATGGAGCTATGCAGTCATGGATTACGCAGGCAGAAGAAAACCCTGGTAAATTAGAAAATCAAGAGTGCTCTTCAAACATTCTTTTTTTTTTTTTTTTGCCTGAAAACAATGCATTCAAGTTAGAGCCTCGATTTCGGCAGGTCAGCTTTACTATGAGATAAACAAATCAATTTACTGATCATTCTTGGGCCAAGTCCCACTTTCTCGGTATTGTCGCAGTGGGAAATTATTTCCAAATTTTCTAAATGATGATTTCATAAGCGAAATTTTAAAATATTATTCACAAGGCAACGACTGCCTATTTTGACTAAAGAAGTTGATCTTTGAGCACTGTGTTTAATAAGAATTTGAAAAAGTTAGCTGTGATATTTTCATATTTGCAGTTCGATAGCTGGAGCCATGAAAGAAGTATTACAGGGAGGTCTACTTATGACTATATTTCTAGTTCAAATAAGTCAATAGAGATATTTCTAATAATTAAGAAATTTTAAGGAAAGAATATGACCACAAAGATTCTGAATTATTTACTGTAGTTTGTTTCTAAAACTAGGCAGAATTTATATATAATTTTAGGCAAAGAGAAAAATAATAAATTCAAATTTATAATTAATTTTTTCTTAAAATAAAATCTATCCAATGCACATACACACACACACACACACACACACACACACACACACCTTGAGCTTGCAAAACTAAATGGAAGAATAGTAGCATTCTAAAATTCTCGGAGTAGTTAAGAGATAGACAGAGAGAGTGATAGAGAGAGAGGAAAGAAACAAAGGAATGAAAAGAGAAAGGAGAGCTCTCTCTGGTTTGACTCAGTGAATAGAATGTCAGCCTGTGGACTGAAGGGTTTCAGGTTTGATTCCAGTCAAGGGCACATGCCTGGATTGCAGGCTCCATCCCTAGTAGGGGGCATGCAGGAAGCAGCCAATCAATGATACCCTTTCATCACTGATGTTTCTATCTCTCTTCCTTCTTCTCTCTGAAATCAATAATATATATTTAAAAAAAAAGAAAAAGAAAAATGAGAGGACTTTAAAAAATGAAAATGGTCAGAAGACCAAATGTAAACAAATTATAGTTTAAAATCTTTCCAATTAGTGTTGGCCAGTCTCTCATCTCTAACTTTATTTTTTCTCAAATTTAGTTCGTTCCTGAGTGAGTCACTAATATCCTCACAAATCCCTGTATTAAACCTATTTTTCCATTAGACTCAAAAGGGGGAAACATTTAGAATATAACCAATTATTGTTCACATATAGCCTTTGGGAACTTAGTACATATCACTGAATTCATATAGCAGCAATATTTACTATGAAACTCTTTAAACCAGACATAGTTAGAAAGTTTGAAGCTTTGTAAAAGTACCTCAAACAAGCCATTACATTGGATTAAAGAAAAAAAAAGATTTGCTGAATGTAATGGATGCTTTCTGTACAAAATATTAAGCATGAGTCCTATATGTCTTTGTAATTTCAGCAAAATCAAATATTTTAACTTACTAGCTCTCAGGTAACTAGCTTATGAGCAAATAATATAAAAGTAAAAAGCTTCAGGCACATCCCCAAGCCTTCTCAAATAATACTTTAAGATGCTATTAACTCTGACCCAGATATAGTCTTCAAGCCAAATAAATGAGTCATTGCCTACCATTTTTGGCTTTTAAAAATGATAATAAGTTAAACCTGTCCTCAGATATGACAATGAAGCTTGTTTTTTATTAAAACAAGCCTACTCCTTCATTATGAAGTCTGATTCTCTGAAACTGCTGATATATGTTTTTAATCATATCAGCATTAAACTTTAAATAGCCCATTTTCTTTATTGTTTTATTTCATTTTTTACATCTTTTCAGGCATTAAGTTTTGGGGGATTGGCTGTTAGTAATGCAATAGCTTTAAACTTGTGGCTAAGCTGCCATGATTTACTAAGAACACAAAATGCAGGCACTCGTTTGCAGGAGCTAGTGTTAACAGAAAACATATTTGTAAATACAACATTATTTTTTTGCCCTAGGGTTTTATTTCTCTTAATGTTTCTTTTCCTCTTACTTCCTTTTCTTTTTCTTGTCTATGTTGACAATTCCCATCTCTCCTGGCCTAACACATGCTCTTCTCCACATTCACTAGACTTGACTTAGTTAGACATAGAAACATCATAATGCCTGGTTGTTTAGTGGAAAAATTCCAAATGCATGTCTACGATCTAAAATAAAGTAGGGGAGGCATAAGAATGAGAGGCTCAGAAGATGGTGCTTCTGTCACCTGGTGGAAGGAGATGTTATTGCTATGTCGGGCTTTGAATTATGATTTCATAAAGTACATTTTTTAAAAAGTTTTAACTAGGTTTCCATTGTTTCAATAAAATCCAATAGACAATTTGGCTTTAACTTAGAGACCATTTGCAGTAGTAAAAATATGGAAATAATGGTGACATTTCTGCCCTTCATTTGTAAGTATGCCTTCAAACTAATGTTATCCAGTATTATTCAGCTCCAATGTACCACTTTGGGGAATGGACCAAGACCAAAAAATAGACACTTATTTAATAAACCTATACCTAAAGGTATACAATTTTATAATTGTTGAAAAATTCCTCTCACCTACTTATTAGACTCATGTGTGCATGAGAAAACTTTCTAATTAGTTCGTTACTATTAAGATTAGTTCTTTATTTTAAATACTGAAGATATGGTTCATTTTTCTTGTATATAGAACTGGAGGCTCAGTGCACAAAATTCATGGGTGAAAGGAGGGCCTCAGCCCAGCCTGAAGCTTCTTTCAATCCAGGACCCTTCAGGGATGTCCACCTGCCAGTTTAGGCCCCATCTCACAGGGGTCAGACAACACTCTCACAATCTCAGACCACTGGCTCCTAACCGCTGACCTGCTTGCTGCCTGCCTGGTGGCCCTTAAACCCTCTGCCTCGAGAGGATGTCCAGAATGACAACCAGAAGGCCATTTGGCTGTCCAGTCTAATTAGCATATTATGCTTTTATTATTATAGGTAATGCTGTTTGGATTTCCTTCATCTAGCAAAAAAATCATAGTTCCCAATCTATAATCAAGCAAAGCAAATTAAATAAGCAAAAACAAATAATTTACATTTTTAATTTTTAAATGATAGTAAAAAAAAGTTCAATGTAATATTTTTTTTCACAATGTTTATAATTTATGATAGAAAGCAAATTATAAAGGACTCTATTAAATGTATCAATACTTTTCATTAAAGCTGTGAGTTAATTTAAATGCTTAAAATGATTGAAAAGAAAAAGTTAAATTCTCACCATGAGTAGTATCAACCCTTACTGAATTAAAATTACCAATCAACATAAGCATGGGCATCTCTGTCACTGAGTAACATCCAATTAATCTACCAATAATAATAGATGCAAACATAACTTTGAGACAGTCTGAGAAGTTTGAAACAAAAAAAAAACTAATTTATTACCATTGTGATCTAAGCAACTAAAACTGGTTTTAAATCATATTTTTAATACATGAAGCAGCAGAGATCTGCAATTACGTATGATATGACAACTGAAAGAATATTAAAATTAAACTTTTGTACAAAGTTACAAGTATCTATAGAAATTTTAGTACACATTAACAAGAATCTGTAGTTTTCAGATGTCTGTAAATTTATTTAAATAACAATCTTTTTCCTTAAGAAATAATATAGTCTTTTTATTTTTATGCATTATGTACAATAAAAGAAAGAAGCAGTGTGCAGTGATGTGGTTGAAAGGTTATTATTACTCCAATGACAGAAACAAAAGCATATTATCTCTTGGATGATGTCAATGAAAGGGTATCATTACTTTTTCTGAAAAGAACATTCTGGCAAGTAAACACACAAGTACTGTATTTATTACATTTCATTCCATATGTATCTCCAAGGAAATCAGAAAGAAACGCAATTAGTTTGGGATGTTGGCAGAAAAAAAGTCTTTGGTTTCATTTGTTCAACAAAAATCTTTCAGTCAATTATATTTCATCAAATTTCCCTTCATATCATAGCATTCTATTTTGCCATCCACTCTATATTTCTCACACATAACAAGATCTTAAAGTTATCTTGGTACAGAGAGTAAAAATAAAAACCCAAATTTCAAAAGAAAGTGTTTAACTTCCAAGGTTAAGTCTATTGAAAGGTTGAGCATATTAAACATAATCATGCCCTAGCTGGTTGATTGAATGGATAGAGTGTCACCCCATGGACTGAAGGGTTCTGGGTTCAATTCCAGTCAAGCGCAGGTAACTTGGTTGCAGGCTTGATACCAGGCCTTGGTGGAGGCGCAAATGGGAGGCAACCTATCTAGACACATTCATGTTTCTTTCTCTCTATCTCACCCTCCCTTCCACTCTAAAAATCAATGAAAAAATATCCTCAGGTGAGGATTTAAAAAGTAAACAAATAAACAGAATTATTTATGTTGTATCCTTAAAAGCCTCTGAAAATAAGCGTGTTATTCTAAGAAATGACATTGTAATATGTAAGTAAATAAACATTTCTAAAATGTTAGCTTTTTGTAAACAAAAATTTAAGTTAATTTTTTATTTAAATTACTTTTATTAGCTCCTTGGAAACCAGTGACCATTATTGTTTGCATTTTTCCAAGTGAACTGTCAGGCTTAGAGACTGAAATATCACTAAGATGCCATAAGTACAACCTATTACAACTAAAAGAATATAATTCAAAAGCGAAACTCTTTTTACATTAAAAGGTAGCAGCTGATTCTTGATATATGTTAACACTAATGTTTTTCTCATCAAACTTCCTTCCAAATTTACAAAGTACCAACCAAAAAAAAAATTAGATAGAAAACAACAAATTCCAAAGCACATGCATGTCTGACCTAGATATCTAGGATACAACATGTGGTTTCCACATGGACAAAGCTTTCACCATGGGAGCTAAGAAAGGCCCAGCCAGGCATGCTAAGCGACATCTTCCAGTTGCCTATGTTGGTTGTCATTAAGTAGAGGAAGCATCTAAGTAAATAATGTTTCGGAAGATACACAGACTTTACCTTACAGTCTTACAGATGCTGTTTGAGCAAACTGGTGATGGGTAGATCAATTAAAAATAATCACCTTTATATTTCTTTAGTCCCTTTCTTGATATTTCTTTTTGTTTACTCCCTCCCCTCCTCCACCCTGCATAAATGATATTTTTTTCTTTTTCTTTACTTCCCCTCAGATGTTTTGATGTTAGTATTATTATTATTATTATTATTATTATTATTATTATTAGTGACCCAGGGCACAGATTTGTGCATATTGAAAGGAAATTAATTAGAAAGTAGCTGGAAGGGCAGGAATGCCCTGGAGCCAACCTCCCAAGGTCCCTCTCAGGTGTCTGGTCTGCCGAGTGAGCAGGTTCCATCCAGCAGATGGGGTCCCTCGGCTTGGTCTGTGGGGATCAGAAGAAACCAGCTCTCAAACATCCCCTGAAGGGTCTCGGAGGGCACTCTGCAAAGTTGGTGTCATGTAGATGTGGAATACAAGTGTATCAGTAAATCAGATTCGAGGCTGATAGCGCCCCAGCAACCACATAACCTATAGCCAAAGGTGGAATTGTGCCGCCCTGCAAGGAATCGTGCTCTTCCTCTCTGGTTTCAGGGTGCATCACCCGAGAACCGCCACTGCCAAGTCACTGCAGCTTGGCAGCTCCTGTGTTGAGCGTTTGCCCCCTAGTGGTCAGTGCTTGTCATAGCGACTGGTTGGATAGGCAGAGGGACACTTAGTATATTAGCTTTTTATATATATAGATTATTAGTGGAGTGTCAGTCCATTTATTTTTAATTCTCTAAGACAAAGATCATGGTCTTTTCCTTTTCTGTTTTAGAATAGAGACAGCCTCAGCTTTCTTCACAAACTCTAAAAATGAATCATCATTTACTATAATTATGGCAAACATGAATTTCCAGCTTTCCCATCAATTCTTCTATATCAACCAAGTGTGTGCAGTTAAATTGTTGAGGAGTATGTGGAAGGCACCATGGTAAGCACTGCATATGTCTTAGCTCATTGAATTTTCCCAACTACACTATGAGTTACATACTATTTTTTAAAAATATATTTTATTGATTTTTTACAGAGAGAAAGGGAGAAGGATAGAGAGTTAGAAACTTCAATGAGAGAGAGACATTGATCAGCCACCTCCTGCACAGCGCCCGCTGGGGATGTGCCTGCAACCAAGGTACATGCCCTTGACCGGAATCAAACCCGGGACCTTTCAGCCCGCAGTCTGATGATGCTCTATCCACTGAGCCAAACCGGTTTCAGCAATTATTGTTCTTATTTTACATATAGAGAAACTGAAGTACAGAGAGATTAAGTAGCTTTAACCTGTTCACACAGTTAATATAGGCAAAGCTGGGATTTAAAGCCAACCTCTTTACCCTATGGAAGTGCTTCTTTAACCACCATATCGCTAACATTTATGTCTTTTAACTAAGCCTTCGTGAAGCTCAAAAATGATGCTTACAGGATATGGACTTCAAAGTAAACAATGGGATATTTTATTATTTAGGGGCCAAAAAGCATGAAGGGCGGGAAACAAGTCTAGTGTGAGTGATTTAAATTGGCATTAGACTAAAGGGCCTAAAATAAACAGTAGTATAGAAGCCATTCTGGGTTCCTTTGGCTCCCACAACGCATGCTAAACATACATGAAATCTCTGCATTACTAAATATTAGACACTGGGAGGTGGACACTAAGTTAAACACTGGCTCCTTCTTCAAGTTCTAAATAATTCAGACATTTTGAAGCATTTATCAAAAAGTTGGATATCAAAATATCAGCATTGCTGTCAACAGTGATTGAAACCTGTAACTCTAAGGTACTAAGTATAGACCTTGAGACTCCCCGCTGAAAGGTGGTTCTGTCTCTGGAAACGGACAACCTTGCCCAGCCTGCTGGAAGCAGAACCCTATTTTCAATGACTTACTGTGTTACAAAGGTAGATGTCAAATAGGTGAATAACCTGACAGCCAACAACATTGAGCGATGATGCTGTACCCTAACCTTTCACCGTCAGCTAATCACTTTTTTTTTTGCCAATGGGAGGATGGAGTTAGGAGGGGAGAGAGTTACTCTAGATAATACGTTACTTTATATGATCATGAAATTCTTACAATGCATAGCAAGTACAAAATGGCAAAGCTATTTTAAGAAATTCAAAAAAAAGTTCTTGAATTATTTTTACATAATTTAGTAGTATATCGCATATGCTAATATAGGCTATTACATAAAATATATAATTTCTAAAAAGATACCACACAGACTGTACATATATACTCTCTTTCTCTCTCTCTCTCTCTATATATATATATACATATATATATATATATATATGTCTATAAATATGTACATTTTAATAAATATTTTAAAATTATATATTTTCAGACTATTGAACAGATCTTCATTTTATTGATTATAACCTAATGGCATCTAAGTGGTGGGAAACAGCTGCCTTCTGTTAGTTCTGCTTAGACACGTCTGATAGGACGAATGCATTGAAAAGGCTGTGTGCCACAGTGGCATATAATTAATATACTTAAATAGTATCAGGACACCTAATTTTTAATATTCTCTTTTATATCTATATATTTTTATTATTTTGTTGGTAGCAAAGACAATATTTTGGGGTTTTCTTGAGAGTAGTGTTAACTCAGGACTCATGTTGGAACTCTACATCATACAATGAGTACCAGTAGGTAACACTTAAAATATTTTAACTCCAGAGGAAGAAGACTAGTGGCAATTGAAATCTATAACATTTTAGCAAATGTATCATGATAAGGACATGCTTCTACACAGATACAACACCACTGTCACAATAAAAAATATTAATAATAATTTTATAATGTCAGCTATTTCGGTCGTTAACTCAAATTTTCCTAATTATGTTCAAAACATAGTTTTTTAAAATTCTAATATCCATATAAAGAGATGTATATGGCCAGAAATATTGTTATGTTTCAAAATTACCTTTATTCCAGAGTCTTTCTATTCTTAGAGAGTATTATTTCTTTTTCCTTGACTTTGACTTTTGAAAAAGTCTTGGCTTTGGGAATGTTTCAAAGTATGAACTTGTCTGATTCACAATAGTGCCATTTAACTTGTTTCTCTAATTACAATATTGTAAACAGCAAGTTCGGTAGATGCTTTATTTAGAATAAACATTATTGGCAAGACTACTTTATTGGTAATGATTTATATGTTTTATATTGCAGAGCAGAGGCAACTCAAGCTGTCAGCTCATCCTATTGTTAGCATTTGCTATAATTGCCTGCTTGGGTTGCGTATTGACTGACAGATCTTTCCAGAGCAAAGGTACATTTTACCCTTTACAATTAGTAAGCAATCTATGCAGTGATATTTTATCACTGTGAGACTATCATGCTTCCCAACAATCTATTAGCTAAATATTTTAGCCTCCACTTATGCTCCTGCCTGAATATCAGATATTATATTGATGCTGCAATAGTGATTTTTAAAATCAATTTTTCTACATTTATTAGTCTCCATTAATAAAATAGTAAGTACTCAGCATTGACTACGCATCTCAGTTGGTTTCCTTGCCTCATTGCCTCCTTCCCTCCTTTGCAATCCATCTGCCAGAATACAGCACAGCTGTTTGTGACCCATGTCACTTTTCCAAAACCTTAAATTTGCTCTAAAATCAAATACACGAAAAGTGGAACGACCTGAAGAATACCAAAATACTTCTGAGAAACAGTCAAACCACTGAGGTTTACTGTATTTTAAAACAAACAAACCAAAAGAAAAAATAAAAATAATAAATAAACTAACAGATGAATTCTTCAGTGGATTCTCATGGACCATAATATGAATTTAAACTTTTCTAGACATTTTCCTATGCAGAACTCCTTATTTAAGCAACTTCAGGTGAGTATTTTCCAAGTCATCTACAATGGGGTCCAAGAGAGGTAAATTGAAGAGAGCTAAATAAAGGGCTTTTCATAAATGTGTAGACAGGTTCATAAAGAGAAATAGTATAGAGTCATAAGACTTGTGAGGAGCATTGCCAGCCCTAGAATGCAGAGGGGTCGCTTTATGGGAAGGGCCATCGGAAAGTAGTTGTGGTCTTGGGTTGAGGAATGCGGCAAAGGTGTGGTGACCTCTAACTTTGAAGAAGGAGCCAAGGAATAAATGCCCTAATATCTCTCTCCTCTCAATCCTCCCTCCTCAGATGCCCAAACACAACCAAAACCAAACACAGGGCACTTGAAATCCATAAAGATCATCATCTGGGGTATGGAACTGTGTGGAGGAGCGTGGAGAGTGAATCTGGAGAGGCCAGCAATGGAAACTACCCAAGCCATCGTAGGTTGCTAATAGCTGTTATATGACAGGAAAGAAAGGTATGCTGAAAAAAATAATTGCTGGTTGAAATAAAGCCTAATAGATATAGATATATGCATCTATATCTGTTTTACATAGTTCCAGGGTATGAGAAAACATATGATATGTAATGTTTTTAAAACTTCATTTTTGATCAGCACTTTTTAAAGACACAGGTGCTAAACAGAAATTACAGAGCAAAAATACACTAATGGTACAATGTATAGTTTGCTTGATTCTCTCCATGTTGTAAGCTTGGGAGCAGAAATTGTATCTTTTCATCTCTCTGTTCCCATTGCCTGTGATATAAACATTTACTAAGCGAGTAGAATGAATCAGCTGTGATCTAATATTCAATAGTCTCCTATTAATATTTCCAATATTATTTACATCTATTTCTCCACTCCTGACACTTTCTCCAGGTGGTAGCTTTGATAGCCCTGTTCTCTATCAAGAACGGAATTTCTCAAACTTAGTCCACTTGACATTAGACCAGATTATGCCTTATGGTGGGGGCCATCCTCTGAATTGTAGGATATTTAGCAACATCCCAGTAGATGTCAGAAGAACTTTTTCAGCTACGAAAAAAAAAAATGTCTTCAGACATTGCTGAATGTCCCCAGAGAGTATGGATGGGGGGTGGTTATGCCTGTTGAGAACCACTATTCTAAAATACCACTCCCCCCACAATTCAGTGTTACAGTGTGCAGATAATGTGTTGTAAAACTGCACACCTAAAACCCGTATAATCTTACTAGCCTGAATCACCCCAATAAATTCAATAAAAATTAAATTAAATAAATAACACTTCTCCCTTTTTTTCTATTAAACATAAAGGAACCTCTAAGACAGCAGTTCTCAACCTGTGGATCGTGACCCTTTTGGGGGTCAAATGAGCCTTTCACAGGGGTCGCCTAAAACCATCAGAAAATGTAGTAATGTAGTTTATTGTTGTCATATGAAGACTGTTACCCATGCTACACCATGCTTCAAGACAAAATTTCATTTATTTGTAATTAGAAATAAATATTTCACAATACCTAATTGTGATTATCACTATGCTTTAATTATGTTCAATTTGTAACAATGAAAATACATCCTGCATATCAGATGTTTACATTACGACTCATAACAGTACCAGAATTACAGTTACGAAGTAGCAACGGAAATAATTTTATGACTGGGGGTCACCACCACATGAGGAACTGTATTAAAGGGTCGTGGCATTAGGAAGGTTGAGAACCACTGATCTAAGATGTAACTTTACATGGATTGCAGTTTTACTGAAACTATTAAGCGATGTCTCCCTTTTCTCAGCCACTGTAAGAATGCCGTTAGCCTTCTCTATAGCATTCATCACCTTCCACCGTGAATTTAATTTCTTGAATTCTCTCATTAGATGAAAATACCATGAGAATGAGAACATTTCATCTTCCCCAATGTACCCGGGGGTGCATCTTTGTAGGCCACAGTATAACATCAACAAGTAATTTTTAAATGAATAAATATCTTTATTTTTCCATATGCAGAACGTCATCATGTAGGCACAATCTCCCTTTGTATTAAGGACAGGTATTTAGGGAAAGGTGAATCAATATGGCTCTAAGATGGCAAATCTCTTTTTGTAATTCAGAGCTGGGAGAAATACTTGCTCACTTGCTGCAATCTGAGAGGTTTATGACTGTGAGAAAAATAAAGTTCAGAAACACAAGGTATCCGTGATTTTACCGTGTCAACACCAAGATTCAAAGAAGTATTTCATACCCTTTTCATAAGTATTGTTTTTTTAAATCCCTAATTAATATAGGGATCCAAAGGAAGCATGTAAAATATATTGAGGAGACCAAATATATGGCTTTGGTTGTTTAATATTTACCATAAACGTTTACCTTTAATAATGGGGCCTATAAGTTGTTTTATCTTCAAAGTGCTCCAAGACATTAATTAATTATTGCAAGACTCTTGGGCAATAAATAATTAAGTATTATTATCACTCTCTTTATTGATGGGAAAATGAAACAAAATTGTCTAAGACATTTTAGCTAAGGTATTTAGGTCAGCTACAGTGTGAAAGATCTAATTCTTCTCAGCATACTTTTTCCCCCCACACCTAAAACCTGATTTAAAAATCATTTTATGAAGTATGTTTTTTTCTAATATCAGAGATATAAATAATAAACTCTCCTCTTTCTACTAAATATTAAACCAATTTCAATCTTCAGGATTCTAGTTCAAGAGCTATAAAACTTTAAAAACTGGTACATGAATTCCTAGAAATTACATTTCCGTTCCTTCAGCATCATTATTAGTAACTGGATGAAAATATTCTTCAAGAAAACATGTAATGTTTTCAAAATTCTAGCCCAAAAAGAAATAATTTCAAAACATAGCTTGAAGATAATCTGAGGCTTAAAAATAAAGTGCTTCCCTTGAAAAATAAAATGACACAAAATTTATTATGTTCTGTCATATTTTATAATGTAGCCAGAAGTAAACTATTGGAAACGTTTTGCATATGTCTGTCAATGTGGTGTTTGTGAGTTTGCTGTTTCTGATGAATTATAGGGTATATTCATAGATTTTTGGAAAACAAAGCGCTCGTCCTTTTAATTCCATACTGAGTATGGATGTGTCTTTGTATCCGCGCCCCCTACTGATAACACAGATATTTAAAATGATATCTGTGGCTGCACACTGAACACAAATGGATCTGTGTTTCCTTGGAAATGGCCAACATTTTTGTGCCGCCTTTCCAAAGTGGTCATTTAAGTAGCAACTCTCCTCTGAACACCCAGTTCCTACCGTCACAACTGGCCTTCTGCTGAGTAGCATTTACTTCTACAAACTAAGTCAACCCACAAGAGTTTTACTTCTTAAGAAAATATGAACTAACCGATCAGCTTTTAATTGCATCCATTAGCTGCTTAGTAGTTTAGTGTTACAATGTAGGAAGCATTTAAGAAAGCAAGGGAGTAAAGAGAGTGAGTGGAGAGAGGGCAACTGTGTCTGTGCTTACCATTTTAAAATAAAGGTTGTCCACTTAGGCTGAAGGAAGGTCAAGGAAAGGGGAGGGGCTGGGACATGAAGGGAAGTACTAAGAGTTTCCATAGTAGCAGAGAGGACTTTTAGGTGAACAATTGCCAGTGCTATTATTTCTTCATTTGTGGGATGACTCTTAACTACTAGCTCTAAGGGAAGTGTAGAACTATCGCAGGAGAGAGAGATTGTTAACTCCATAAAAAGAGCCACTTCAAATGCTGCCCTGAAACAGCCTCTTTCTTACTATTTATACATGTTTAGTCATTTGCATGCTTGCCACTGCTATGACATTAATCAGAATGTGTGGGTGAGTGAAAATCAAGAGGGGAATAAGAAAATTCTTCTGAGATGATAAAGAAAACAACCAATGCTAACATTTCCCCCAAGTTCACACTGAATGTGCCAGAATAAAAATACAATCAGAGATATTTTGTTTGTTCCTTTTGTTTTCTTACAGAGGTTATCTGAGTCTCTGTTGATTGAATAAAATTTTAGCCAAGTGTGACTTATGAGGTAAACTAAAAGTAAACCCTAGATTAGGATACTTGTTGCCTCTCTGAAAGTACAAATATCTTATTTTGAAGAGATGAATGGAGAAAGGGAGGACGAGAAAAAAAATGGATAAGATGCACCTGTTACCCATTTATATGTGTCTGATCATTTATTCTCACAACCTACCCATAACATATGTATTTACATACCAGTTTTTATAAATAAAAGATAATGCTGGAAACTGTTAAGCAAACTGCCCAAGAAGAACTGATTAATTTGAGTAGTAATTTTAAATGAGACCTAACTCAGTGGAACTCCTTTCTGTACTCACAATCCTCATGACTTATTACTCATTTATGCCCATGAAAACATGAAAATCTAATATCTTAGTGAGAGCATTGAAGCCAATGAAAAAGTGGCAAAGGAAGAACAGTGGGGGAAGAGAAAAAGCATTCAACAAAGAGAGCCAGAAAGAGGTTCCAGAAGAAAGTTGTGCCCTCTCCAAAAGATTTTAAAAATAAAGAACACAGTCCTGGCCTGTTTCACTCAGTGGTGAGAATGTCAGCCAGGGACTGAAGTGTCTTCGATCTCAATTCTGAGTCAAAGGCACATAATGTATCTGGGTTCCAGGTTCGATCCCTAGCTCTCGCCAGGGCTCATATGGGAGGCAACCAATTAATATACCTTTCTTACACTGATGTTTCTCTCTCACCTTCTTCTGCATTCCCTTCCACTCTGTCTGAAAAATCAATGGAAGAAATATATTTCGGTAAGGATTAAAAAAGAAGAAGAAGAAAAAGAATGAAAAGAAAAGTAGATCAGGAGTCTGTGAAAGTGCCTTGCAACCCCCAGACCAGTGAAATGCAGCTTCATGAAAAGCAAGAACATTAAAATAAAACAACCAAAATATAATCAATTCATGTAGTTCATCATAATTACTGAGGTGCACAATAATTAAATAAATTAATCTGTATTGCATGTCTAACCTGCAATACAGACTTATTTAATTGGCTAGGATACTATGTAATATTATTCTCTCAGAAGACTAATAAAAATATGCGGAGAGCAAGAAAGAAAGAATCATCACAACACTGACTTGTTTCAGGACAGCCCTACCATAACTCGGTGCAATGTCATTAATCTTTACCATGGATTTATTATTATCAGGCAGTTTTTAATTCCTTCAGTGCCACTCATTTGTCAACCAAAATGACAGTGCAAATTCAAATTAGTTTTTCACATATTTCTTCAGGTACTTTTAATGGTTTATTAAATTCTGGGAAATAGATATTGTATCTACTGCCTTTCCTCTATTCTCAAAGTTAGTAATGCTATACGAAGCTATCAATCTAAACATGACTTATCCTTTATAATTTATAAGACCATTTTAATTATTGTTCATTAATTCTATTGGCCTCTAACTTCTCCAAGATGTTATATTTATAACAATTTATAAGAAGAACAGGTTTACCAAAATCCAATTCACATACTCTTTTTATTTCACCTTCCATAACATTTATGTATTTCATAGGCATTATGAAATACATAGATATTATATATTTCATAAAGACTTAAAAATAGAGACATTTCTGTTTTCCTGAATTGTTCTTTTTTCTAAAGACCTTGGTGTCTTAAATACCTAGAGAGTCAGATAGGTTGCTTATCTTACAGAAAAGAAGATAACAGAGAGCTGTAGATTGTTTTAAAGTTTTCTTACTAAAGTAGATTATAATTTTGAGTAGTTTGAGAATGACAGAAAGTCAAAGGTTACATTTCCTATGGGTTTTTGTGTGCCGTTGTTATCATGAAACTCTAATGCTTATCTGGAAAGAACCAGAAGTATCAAGTATCAAATCTAGATTCAGTGTGCCGTGGAGTCTTTGTGTTAAATATTGGTATGCCTTGGCTTACTATTTAGGATTTGGACCAGCTGCATGAGGGAGAAAACAAAAATCAACAGTGGCTTGAACGGAATAGTAATATAATTTTTTCTCAGATAAAAGAATTCTGGAGGAAGGCATCCAGAGCTTTGAGAGATGCAGACTTTTCTATCTTTCTTCTCTACCTTTTCTAGTATATGCTTCTCATATTAAAGGTCAACTCTGGTTCAAGGAAGATGAAAGGATGATAAAGTGCATACTTTCTCTTTGTAAAGGAGACTTTGTTAGAACCCCCATACCATTTCCACTTACATATCAATGGAAAGAAATTAGTCATTTGGCAATACCCAAACAAGAAAGGGTGCAAAATAGTATTTTATCTGGGCAGTAAGTCAGAGTTTTGCTACAAAAGAAGAAAAAGAAATGGTCATTAAGAGGCGGCTAAAAGTCTATGCTTAATCTCTCAATTTTAAAATCATTATCTGAATCCCCTTACTCCTTTTCTAGGTTCTTTCTTTGTACCATGGCTTTCATTATCCAGCATCTAACTAATCTACCATATACCACTGCCACTGTCTTCCAAATATACATACACCATTGGGTCTTATCTCTTAAATTCCTGATTTCCAAATACCTATTTTCATTTCTACTTGGATGTTTTACAGTTCAACAGAGACAATGCCATGTACTCACTAAATCCGTTCTCTTTTTTTTTTGGGGGGGATGATACTAGAAGACCATATTTTCCAGCCTCCCTTACTTTTAACTTAAAGCCACGTGACTAAATTGAGGCTAATGGAACACTGGCAAAAGTGATATATCTTCAGTCCTATTTGATAGCTCACTTTCTGCTCTATCTGAGGCTGGAGGTAATGAGCTCCAAGATGGCAGAGCTGCACAACTGAAGAAGGTTACATCCCTGAGTCATTGCTTAGAAATGAATAACCTGAGAAAGACCTCTGCCCAAACCTCACTCAGACTTTAAGTTAATCCAATGATATTTGCAAGGTTACTTGTTCTAGTAGTAAGTACCAATTACCCTAATACAAACAGGTATCAATAATTTAAGGAATCACTATATTCTCTAATGATTCAAATATACTTCATAGCACATATGCTTTGTAAAGAGGGCAAATCATGTTTGGAATTACAGATTTTCAAATATAAATCAGTAGATAAAAAATTCAATGTTCACCAATTTACAAAGGTTAGAGGAATTATATATAAAAATGTTTTTAAAAATCACAATTAGGGCAAATTTTGGGGACTCTTTAAATGTCTAATAATTTTGATTGGCATTCTTTCATTCCCAGGTTATAGCATCCTTGTGATCACAGCTATTATAAAAAATATATGACATCCTACTTTGTACAGAATGAGTATTCAATGATAATAATCTTACACAGTAAGTACTGATGATCACAGTAATAATGATATTATTGATAGAGTTGACATAAAATAGACAGTGGTTTCATTATATCAAGATTTGTAAATATGTAATAAAGATTACTTCCAAATAAGGAGTTTGAAGTTGGAATAGTGAAAGTTGTTTCCCCATAATTTCATTTTTTTCCATTCCCAGTGTAGAATTTCTAATAGTGTTAAATTCAGCTTTCTTTTTTTCTTTAAATTTTGGTTGCTTCATCTCTTACATAGACTCCAAGTTCTATCATCTAATCACCTCACTTTCACAAAGACCTTCAATTTTTAGCTTTCCTCTTTGTATTTGTGAAAATGAACCAATAGCCGAGACTGGTTTGGCTTAGTGGATAGAGTGTTGGCTTGTGGACTGAAAGGTCCTGGGTTCGATTCCGGTCAAGGGCATGTACCTTGCTTGCGGGCACATCTCCACTGTGGGGCGTGCAGGAGGCGGCTGATCGATGTCTCTCTCTCTCTCATCAATGTTTCTGACTTTCTATCTCCCTTCCTCTCTGTAAAAAATCAATAAAATATATTTTAAAAAAGAGAACCAATATATATATAATATTAATTGGCGCCATCGTCTTTTGATAAAAACTATGTGCTTTTACTCATGCTCAGTGATGGAGCATTGACCTATGGACCAAGAGGTCATGGTTCTATTCCTGGTTAGGGCACATGTCTGGGTTGCAGGCTTGATAGCCAGTGTGGGGAATGCAGGAGGCAGCCCATCGATGATTCTCTCTCATTAGTGTTTCTATCTCTCTCCCCGCCCCTTCCTCTCTGAATAAATAAATAAATAAAAACAAAACAAAAAACACAACTAAGTGCTTTCTTCAAAAATCCAAGTGTCAACACTTGTCACCTCACTTCTTTTTCCAGCTGAGTCTTCCAATGTCTCCACACCCTGAAAGGAGTCACAAGATGGATTCCTCCCTAAGATAAAGAAGAATTAGAGTAAATGAGCAAACACTGAAATAAAATTCTATGTACAGTGTTGGGATGCTTACACATAAATTGCAATACATATAAAAGTTTTTAGATGAGAAGTACAAGGACAGAGTCTTTTTCAAACTGTGTAAGCTATGCAGAAATAATAGCTATACTTATTCTAGTTGTTTGGGCAGAGATCATATTAAAGTCATCTAGAAGGTGGGATAATGAGAGGACTGAAGAGAAACTTAATACAAATATAACGGGACTTCTTTAAAAATATCTTTAGAAAACTCATGCAGTTAACTAAGACAAGAAAAACAAAAGACAAGAAAAAGGCATTGGGAAGAGAAGGAAAATAATGAATACAGGTTATTTCATGTGTGTTTCCAAAGTAGTATAAAAAAAAAGTGATGAAAATGTGAGATATAACAGAGCACAAATAATACAGGATTGTTCTCTTCTATTTTCTTTCGATTTTCCCTGAAAAGAAAAATGGTCCTAAAAACACAAAAGAGACAAGGCTATCCAGATGGGAAACCCTTAGAAAACAAGTATATAGAGTATAGGACACTATCAACTGTGGAAGAAGTGCGTTCTGAGTCCAGAGGAGAAAATAATCTGTCTTATTTGGTGACAGACTACTCTCCTCCAAAAAAAACACAAAAAGATTAAAAAATGTTTCATGTTTAAATAGAAATTCAGTCAAATGATAAGGAATTAAAAGGGCCTGACAGTGCCTTCTTTGTGTGTTTCTGCACTTGTTTTCAGTGTCATGTCCTCAGCCCCAGTTCTCAGCCTGAGCTGAGACCTTACAGAGAGGTACAGAGCAAACTGGCATTAAGTGTCTGAAGAAATGCTCCTAAATTTGGAGTGCTCTGAGTACAAAATGTTTTCTTATGCCTAATGATTTTTTCTACTTCTGAGACTGCAACTAAACTATAATATGTTTATGTGCTTGATTTTCATTGTTTTTCTTTTTTAATATTTTTATTTATTTCAGAGAGGAAGGGAGAGGAAGAGAGAGAAAGAAACATCCATGGGAAGAGATAAGAGAGAATCATTGATTGGCTGCCTCCTGCATGCCTCACACAGAGGATTGAGCAATCTGGGAAAGTGCTCTGACCAGAAATTGAACCAGACCTCCTAGTTCATAGGTCAACTCTCAACCATGCTGGTTGGGCTTCATGTTATGTTATGAAAACCATTTTCTATCTTGAAAGGGATCATTAAACTGCCCAAATTGCGCCCAAATTGCAACCTGATAAAGGACACAAATGGAGCAATAAAGGAAAAGGGTTAATCAGGAAACAAATTAATTCAGTCAAATCTTCCTTAGCAATTAATAGACCAATAGATGTCAATGCCAACTCACCCTTATATCTTTGGAATGGAGTGATGCTCCTCAAGAGATGTGCTGCTGTTACCATAAATATATTAAAGGACCAATTTAGATGTTCACAATACGATAATTTTTGACCTGCTGAGAGTGATATGTAGGCATGAAATAAATATCACAGTTGAAAGTTCTATCAAAAGAACCTTTCAGTTCCTTGTGATATGTTACTGAAACATGTAGAATGTCAGAGTACTTGCTTGTCTGATATGAAGGAGGGTAACAGGGAGCTCTAGGATTTTTTTCTTCTTGAAATAGATTTTAATTTTGAGTGGCTTGAAAATGATTTTTTATCCTTTACCCTTAGATACCTCTGGTGATTGCCTAGAAAAGGTCAGAACTACGCAATATCAAATCTGGTTTCAATGTACCATGGAGTTTGACTGAAGGAAGCTCAAGATATACAGAGTCTAATCTTTAAAGGTTTTGCTTTAGAAGATCAATGGTCACTATGTATCAGTACAGTATGCAGTAAGATATGAAAAAATAGATAGTAAAGAGTAATATTTAAAAAAAAAAGAAGAAAAGAAGCAAAATTTCAATCTACAAGGACTCCAGATATAGGTCCTTAAGTCTCTTTAACCTCACAGAGAAGTCATAATTACTTACTGGAGAGATGATATTGCTGGCCAAGAGGATAGGGTGAAGTTGGGTAAGGGAATTGAGGGGAAGGAATTTCTCCCTGAGGAAACTGATCAGAACTTTAAAACGGGATATTTCCACTGACTTGTGCCTTTGGTAAAGGAAGGGAATCAGGACTTCCAATTCCCATCCCATCTCACATCTCCTCCCATCTACTTTTTTTCCTGAAACTACTGCACCTGCTTCTACATCTATCATTCTCCTGACTCTGTTCTCAGAAACCAAAACTACCCACTATAAAATGTTTTTGTGAAATACTAATGAAAAAACCCATTTATTAATTTTACCATATTAAACCTCTAAATAATCTTGTTCTGCAAAGGAAGTTTCTGATACAGTACTTTTCAACTCTTATCCTATAACACTATACGACTTATATCTACCGGTGTAATGTTTTTATATTTGAAGGCTCCTTTATTTATATTAACTTGATCTCAGGTCACATGGCTAAATCTAAGTATAGTATACACCTCATGGTTCCTACCTCACTAAAATAATACAGAAGTTTACCGAGACCGGTTTGGCTCAGTGGATAGAGTGTCAGCTTGTGGACTGAAAGGTCCCAGGTTTGATTCCGGTTGGGGGCATGTACCTTGCTTGCGGGCACATCTCCACTGTGGAGTGTGCAGGAGGCGGCTGATCGATGACTCTCTCTCATCGATGTTTCTGACTTTCTATCTCTCTCCCTTCCTCTCTGTAAAAAATAAATAAAATATATTTTTAAAAAATAATAATACAGAAGTTAAGTTTTCTACCCTGTTTGTACCCCAACCCTTGCCCAGTTGTGCATTTCAACCACAATACTTAATCTAGTTTGTAATTAAATATAATAAAACATTTTGATTAATATTTTACCACCCAACAGTAAGTTCCACAAGTCCATTTTATTCACCATCATAATTCTTGCACAAAATATGGTTTCCTGGCACATTAAGGATATTCCATAGATAACAATTGCATGAATGGATGGGTGGTTATCTTTTCATCAAATGGTACCTAACCTTTGTACCTTCTTCTAATTGTACTTTAACTACATCACCTGTGGCTCTTTGTTATACCTAGATAACTGTGTGCGTACACATCTATTTCCTTATACTAGATTGTAGATTCTTAATTATCTATGGCCATAATGACTTAGTACAGGTATCTGCCCTTTAGTGGTTTCTAATAAGTGGTTGAAAAAAATAAAATTTTCTCCATGAAGTTTAATAAGTTGCTCAAATTATTTTTAAAGTGCTATATATGTGTTCATTTACTCAAGACAAGACAGCCATACAATAAACCCTTGATAAATTTCAGATTATCAAATTCCATATTTAACATTTTCTGAGTAAGTGAAAACTTTTCTCTTGGTCTGGAATTATGACATATTATAGAATCCATATATGCTGCTTATCAATCCATGTGAGGGCACAATATTCCTTAAAAGGGAGAGAGAGAAAGATGTGGGGAGAGGACCCTTTTTTAAGTCAGTTTCACAGAGCAAATAAGTAAAAAGTGACTTAATCATTCACACTATCCATTTGAACTCTGACATTTCTTGCCAATGATAAAAAATTTAACCTAACACTCTATACAAATATAAGTTGCACTTTGCAAAACTAGAAAATTGAACATTTTCAAAAGATTTCCTCTACATTTCAAAGAAAAGTGCCATTTTCAATTCTTCCTTCTCAATTGGAAATAAAATTTAAAATTCTCCCAATCTAAGAAGAGAAAACAGCAGTAACTCAGAGACATTGTAACGGTAAGTGATATATGATATAGAACTGAAATCTGTGGGGGGGAATCAATATTTTGAAAGAATAAAGTTATCCACTCAAACTTCAAATACACTAATTTATATTAATAAAAGGATAATATGCTAATTAGACTGGACATCCTTCTGGACAAAGCCAGGATTGTGGGAGCTGAGGCAGAGGTGCTTAGGGGTAACCAAGCTGGCAGGGGAGAGCAGTTAGGAGTGACCAAGCCTGCAGGGGAGGGCAGTTAGAGGCAATCAGGCAGGCAGGCAGGTGAGTGGTTAGGAGCCAGTGGTCCTGGATTGTGAAAGAGGTCCTGGATTGGAGAGAGTATAGGCCAGGCTGAGAGACCACCCTCACCCCCTGTGCACAAATTTCATGCACCAGGCTTCTAGTCAAATTTCATGCACATTCAATAAAAGTGTAACATGCTAATCAGATTGGACATCCTTTCATATCACCTTGATGGATAAAGCTGGGGTTGTGAGGGAAACCTGGGTCCCGGGTGCCTACCTGGGTCTGGGTGCCAGAGGGAAGCCAGTGCCGGCAGCCAGGGAAAGGAAGGCCTACTCTTGTATACATTTTGTGCATCAGGCTCTAGTTAAAACAATGTCTTTCTAAGGAAAAAATGTGCTAAGTCAGATACTTTACAAAATAATCTAGTTTCTTTAAAATTCAATTTCATATAAACAAGATGTTCTTAAGTGCCATTTGGACTTGTACACAAATGGTATTAATAGTGGTAACAAATTGGTAATTTTTATTGAACATATAAAATACTCTAGGCTTTATTTATTAAGGGGTAAACTTTCTTATATGTGCCTGTTTGAAGGGATAGCTCAGAGGTCATCCAATACCTTTAACTTCCCTACAAAACTGGATTTATTTTATACCTGAGAAAAGCTGTCTGCCCAGTCAATCATCAGTTCTTGATCACTTGCTTTTGGTCTTTCTGTTTTTTACGTTTAGTAGTCATAAAAATAAGAGAAGTGTTTAATTATAAACTATTAAAGCTTTAGTTTAAAATATGCTTGTGAATATTTTGCAAACCATTTCAATCTTGTTTCATTTTTATTTCTCAATGTACTCATCACCTTCAGTTTCACAGTAATGATGTTTAAGATTTGGTTTTACAATAATCATAAAAATAATAATTTATAACTATGTCTAACATGAAAACTAAGCCCTGCCCAATCTGCTTCAGCTCCTGAAAAAGCACAAAATATACTCACCAGCCTGAACAAAAGAGTCAAACTCAACCTCTGGGAACATAAGAGTAGGATGTCTTGGTCAGGTCAGGTTGCTATAGCAAAATGCCATAAGCTAGGTAGCTTTTAAACAGCAGAAAAAGTTTTCTTGCAGTTTGGAGCCTGGGAGTATGAGATGAGGGTGCCAACACGATCAAGTTCAGGGGAGGGCCCTCTACTGGATTGCAGACTGATGACTTCCTGTGTTTTGTTTGTTTGCTTGCTTGTATTTGTTTTGTTTTGTTTATAAAGCTGATTTTTTAAAAAATATATATTTGTATTGATTTCAGAGAGGAAGGGCGAGAGAGGCAGAGAGAGCAAAACATTGATTGGCTTCCTCCTGAACACCCCACACTGGGGATCAAGCCAGCAATCTGGACATACGCTCTGACTGGGAATCGAACCCTGCCCTCCTGGTTCATAGGTTGATGCTCAACCACTGAGCCAAGAAAGTGAGGCCTGACTTCTTGTTGCATCCTCACACAGAGGAAAGCAGAAAGGAGAAGCCAGCTCTTTGGTGATTCTTATAAAGGCATTGATTGCCCTCATAAGGGCTCTAATGTCAACCTATTTACCTCCTGAAGTTCCCACCTCATATCAACCTAATTATCTCCTGAGGTTCCCACCTCCAAATACTATCACTTTGGAGGATGGGGTTTCAATATATTAATTGGGGGAGGGGCATATGCATTCAGTCCATAACATGGGGCAATTGCCATATCAAGGATGATGCTGAAGGGGATCAGAATAGAATGCCCCAAAATTAGTCACTTGACTTAAGGATTAGCTTAAGCTGAAAACAAGTGAGAAACAGGAGGTGCAGGAAGAATTTTCTGCCCTCCCCCTTTTTGCCTAAAGCAGAGTAATTGTTCCCATGGTAAAAGTGACATAAATTGCCATTGGTAAATGTCTTCCCCCTCCAAGAAAAGGAAAAACCACACTTACCTGCATAAGTATACTCAACAACATTTATTTACTATATATTTTCTAGTCATCTTCCCACAGTTTACTGCTCCTAGGAATTCAAATCTCTTTTTTTTCCTTTGTCTAGTCTCTTCTGCAGAATTTATTGTTCATTGCTAAAATGCAATATACACCCTAGGTGTCCCAAGTAGATCCTGGGAAAGGATCTGGTGTGTTTATATAAAGAGTCCCTTTTTTGGATAAACTTTAACCATGCAGGAATTGGGACATTCAAGCAGTTGCTAGCGAAGAGGCTACTCTACGCCAACAGGACCAAGGGCAGGCTTTGGATCAAGAAGACAAGAAGCTTTACTTTAAATTGTAAGGGTATGCAAAATAATTCAATTAACTTCCAGAGGAATTACACCACATGAAACATATGCAGTTGCAAATCACACAGCGTTTTATTACTCACATACGTTCCTGATGCCGCAGGTACAGATTTAATGGGGATCCTGGTGGTGGTGTCCTCTGGGTTCCAGCAGCTGGGCTGGGCTGGTCCAGATGCAGGGGGCTGGTGTTCCTCACCTGAGAACTCAGATGCCTCTCCATCAGGAGTTACTAGCCATTCTTCTGTCCGCTGGGCAGGAAGACGAGTGTGAAGCGGCATCGCTTGCTGGACTGACAAAAGGATATACTTTTGTGGCTGCCTTGACAGGCGAGCATTGTTAGCTGGCTGGGATTTATTTTTAATAAATAAAATTAAATTAAATTACCCACAGCAATGCAGGTGGCTATCAATGAATTACATCAATGCACAAGTGTTAATCTCAAACAGAGGGAGGGGCTACATGTGGTATATAGGGAGAGTACAAGTCACTCTGAATCAGTAATTGAAGTTCAAATCCTCATCTCTGCTTATACACACTTCAGGGCAGTGGGAAATGTGTGTCCTTAATATCACACTTTAAGTTTCAAAGAAAGTTAACTCTAACATTTTCAAACCTTCCTAATGTTTTTAGACATTCTTTATGCATTTTTCAACATTTCTATATTTTACTACAACACCAGGTTTAATTGCCTCTTTCTGTTTTCACTGCTTTTCTTGCGAGGCCTGAGTGCACATAGAAATACTAACATTTCTTTTCTGATTCATTTGGCCTCTGTCAGTCTAATTCACTGGTTAGCAAATACTGATACTAAACACTGATAATAAAAGGTGGCTTGTTTTTTTAATCCCAGGAACACTTTTGACTGCAAGATATAAAAAAGCCATTTAGAAAGTTGGTTTTTATGAAAATATTTGTTATGTCATATAAGAGTCCATAGCAGTTACAGGGCAGGAATGGTTAGTTGGTTAATTCCTATATAATAAAAGCCTAATATGCTAAGTATCCGATTGTCTAGTCGTCCATTCAATCAATCAAAGTGTAATGATATGCTAAGGCTGCTCAGCTCCTTGCTATGATGTGCACTGACCACCAGGGGTGCAGACAGTTGCCTGATAAACCAGTCAGTATGACCTGTACTGATCACCAGAGGAAGATGCTCCAACTGGTATGTTAGCTTGCTGCTGGGCTTCGGCCGATCGAGACTGAGCAAGATGGGTTGGACATGCCGTGGAGCCCTCCCGCAGTCCCTTCTCAGCTGGCCAACCTCCTGGGTCCCTCCCCAGCCCTGATTGTGCACCAGGGGCGTCCCTCAGCCTGGCCTGTGCCCTCTCACAATCCTGCTTGAGGGACCCTCCCCATCCCCTAGTGCACAAATTTCATTTAAACAATGAAGAACCCATGTGTTTCCATCTGTCCCATAATGCCATAATCTGAATGTAGGCATATGTCCTTAGCATGTCCTTTCCTGATAGCAAGATTGCTATAGTCGCTACAAACATTATATTCTCACACAACAATATCCAAAAGCCAGAATGGATGGAAGTCATATTCACTTCCTCGTATCCTTAAATAAAAAAGGTTAAACTTCCCAGAAGTTGTCCAACTGATTTTCCTTCACATCTCAGTTGCCAAATATCTGTCACATGCCTATGTCAGAATGAATCACTCAGCAGGGTTATGGAATGACCATAATTGGCTTGGTCTAATCAAGCTTCACCCCTGGAGTTGGAAAAGAAGCCAAATTCTCCTGATGCTCATCATCCCAAGGCCGAGCATGAACAAAATCAGTGAATGCTTGCTTATGTGTAGGCCACCAATCAACACCGACTGTCACGCTCCCTAATGCAGTCTCTTTGTTCTGCTCATGCTTTCCTTTCTTTCCTACTTTCATTGCATAATTAAAATACTGACTTATTTGTTTTATATTTCACAACCCCAATTTTGTAGCACCAGCTTAAAGAGTTCCCACTAGACCACTCTGTGGCATATCTTATAAATAGGCTAGCCTTCATTTCACAAAGAAGCACTTACAAGCACATTAAGAAAAGCAATTGTCCATTAACCTTCCTAATCTTTGAAGATCAGCAACATAATTCACTCAAGATACCTGGGGGGCGGGGAGGAGGGGCAGGAAGTAGCCACAACATCACTCAGCAGATTCTATTACTTTAGCTCTTCAGACTCCAAGATCATATTTGTGGTACCTTATAAATTCCTCAGGAGCAAGACTCTCATCTCCCACAGTGATATGCTACGAGCAGTTAATAAAGATTTATTGGATAAATTAATGAATTAGTGTTATTCTTTTTGTGACTTTTTTTCTACAGTCTGACAAGATGAAATTTGCCTTTTGGAAACTCATTAAATCTCCTAGATCTATTTATGGTCTGATTTTCCTTCACCCCAGAGACTCTAGATTCATCCTGCAACAATGACCACTTGCATTAAACTGTATTAGATTAACACAATCCATTAAACTACACCATTCTATTTCATAATACTTTATAGATATTCATTATTGCTTAAGAGATTACGTTTGGGGATTATCATAAAATCATTATTTTGCCTAACATTGGGGGTTCAAAGGACTCTACTTCAGAAGATCATATTACACATGCCGTGGTGCTATAAGGCCTTTCACGGACTGGCCTTTGCCAAACTCCAGAGTCATGTAATGCCTTTTGACAATTCCATAAGCATTCTATCTTTGGGCATAGCTTGCCAGAGAGCTCCAAGCAAAACCAGACACCCTTTGTTTTTATATATTTTATTGATTTTTTACAGAGAGGAAGAGAGAGGGATAGAAGGTTATAAACATGGATGAGAGAGAGACATCGATCAGCCATCTCCTGCATGCCCCCTACTGAGGATGTGCCTGCAACCAAAATACATCCCCTTGATGGGAATCAAACCTGGGACCTTTCAGTCCCCAGGCCCACACTCTATCCACTGAGCCAAACCAGTTTTGACAAGACACCCTTTTTCTAAGCTTTTTAAACGATGCTTTATTATAACTTTGTTTTGGTTCTTTGACATATTTGTTCCTTTTTGGATGGTGAATTTCTTGAACATGGATTCTGTTTTGTATTCCTAATTTCTTTTGCCTTTTACAGTACCTTACCTTGAGCATAGAAAGTGCTTATTAAATATTTGCTAAATTAAACTTTTGAATTGCACATAAATCTATACCAACCAAAGAATATTTATAATGTCATTATAGAGCTAGTGTCCTGTGGGAACTATAGTACCTTAATTTCAATCCTTTTTCAGAGCTTAGTAAGACTATAACTAGTTCGACTCTTTGACAGAAATACTCTTGAGGGCAATATATTTCTCTTGGTTAAGTCTCACTATGATAAATATGAATGGAAAGGGCCATATACTTAAGACTGTTTTGTATGTTTAATAACCGGTAATTCAATGCTGATATTTTTCTAGCTCTTTCTTCCTCTTTCCTCCCTCTTTCCCCCCACAAGCAGAACACTGCAGAGCATTCAAATAAATGGTGTAAGATTTTTAATAAAATAAATGTTTATTTCTTTAGACAATTTATAATTTAGTTAAAGTGGGATATTAGTAACAAGTAATATTATTTCTTCAAAGTTCCAATGAGTATATTTCTTGCCTACTGTTTTTCTGTAAAATTTTATAAATAGCTACACTATTCTGTAATCATTTCTGCTTTCACAGCTAGCATTTTGGGCCACCATAATTGTCCTATTCACTAAGGATTTCTGTATCATCTCTTAGAATGTATACATCTCAGGAACAGTAACTTGTCCTTGTTTACTGATCCGTTTCAAGTGCCTAGAACAGTGCCTGGCCCATGGTATAGGCACTCAATCATTTTTTGTTGGGCAAATGAATATATCTATAGCTCCTGTATATCCACATGTCTAGTTGAGGAGACCTCTCTAATTGTTTTCTCATCATTTTGTCTAGTGCTCTTTCCTTCTATTTTCTTTCCCCTTTTAAATCTTACATGTACTTAAATATGGGGGGGAAAAACACACCTAACACTAAATTCATCTTTTTTTACCTCTCAATCTGTTTTATACAACAAAGTTAATTTCAACTTTTAAAAAACCCTAAAGTCCCCATTCTACCAGTAAGGTCTTAATCTGATTTCAAAGTCTTCTATAATTTGGCCCAACATAATTCAACTCTAATTCAACCTGGCTGCCTATTCGTCATTTCTTAACAAATTTACTTTCCGCTTTACTGCCTTATATCTTTTAGTGATATATCCTTACAGCATAGAATGCTCTCTCTCTTTTTTCTGTATGTGTTTTCACAGGCAGGCATCTTACATAACTTTTAGGCCTCAAGTTTACCTTACTTCCTCCAAGAGACCTGATTAAAAGGATCCAACAATGATAGCAATTATCGTTTTAAAGTATGAAGAGAAAGTAATAGAATGTACAAATTCTTTATGCAGACAACTATACATATTCATGTCCATCAAAAATCCTTCTAAGAAGTCAAAAAGATCTTGAGTCACCTCTGCCTCTCATGGACTAGCTTGTACCTTCATGGTTTCAATGTTTTTTCTCTTCAATTAAGTGATCAATCCCTGCAGGGCATGAGTCATGTCATGAACATATACATTCCTAAATAGGTACCACATTATCTTGATTAGAGCTTAAAACTTAAAAACTTAAAAATCTATGGTTTATACTATAGATGTTTATTTTATTGAAGTCCATCTTATAAACAATTTTCAGTAAGATGAATAATAACCAATCATGCTATGTATTGCACAATTACTTATGCATATGCTCTTAACTTTATTATAAAAGTCTCCAAATGATATTTAAGAGTATTCCAATTTAATAAATTACAAGAATTTTATAACAGATTAGATAAAAGAGAAAACAGTTCTCTGAAAAATATTTTGCCTTAGTTACCCCATATTTTCCTGATGACTTACTCTTTCTTCTTCAAAATCAGTCATCATGTGGTGTGTGTGTGTGTGTGTGTGTGTGTGTGTGTGGTATAAAAACAAATAGATACATCTTTTTAAAATAAAAATTGTAGTCAAATGTTTAAGTGCCAATGTACAAAAATGTGAAGAGTCTTGACAAGAGAAGAAAATTAGAGAGAGAGAAAGAGAGAAAGGATCTCCAAGAAGGAGAAAATAATTTCATGTCTTTAAGTTTGATGTAAAGAAAATACATTCCTAAATCCCTAAATGGGGATTATAAAATACTCCTCCCTAAAAGAAACTAAACTCCCTTCCATATTATTTTATCTTTACTAATATAAATATGAAATATTGCAGCTTGTTAATATATAGCATTCAATTTGTAGAGAATTCTTAGAACCAAAGATAAAGCCAATTTCAAAGGAATAGGTAACCATATTAGCATTCGTTTGCAAGAATGTACTTGCTTCACTCAGATTCTCCAGAGGAAATAAACACATTTAGAATATACAAAAAAACCATTCATCATTTTGTTAAAGTATAAATAATCCACTAGGGGGAAATGTGGTAAGAAAAACCCAAGAGCAATATGGAATACAAAATTAGTTTGGACAAATCTTTGCAAAACAAACTGCAAAGAATAATCCCTTGCTCCCAACAGACTGCACAAAGTAACATAGAAATTCACATTTTTTGCCATCTGATAAACTTTTCCCTTAGAAGAGCAGAAAATAGGAATCAACTTTCTACAGGACAATTAATCATTTCTTAATCAGCATTTCTACAAAGTGTCTTTGCATTTTGAGGACTTTTCAAATAGATACTTTATGCACTGAAAGATGGGTTGAGACTTTTAAATCTCAAAAAAATCTCAGGTGATACCCAGTTTCACAAACACAAAATGACTATATAAACCAAAAGAGCCAGCTAGTCATGAGTGAGCCCGGTATGTGTGACAGCTTCTGAACCAGCACTAAAATCCTTCAGCGCTTGTGTTTGACCTGTTGGTTAAATGTTTGGACCGGTGTACAGTGTTTTTCTAAGGAACCTATGGTTTCTAGGCCTGAAGATTATTAAGACTCCGGAAAGAGAAGTTTGGTTCAAATTTTGCTATCTCCATAATGGGTTTGGGGTTTGAATAGCTCTTGTTATTTCATATTGGAATGTAATATCTTAGATTATTTTAAGACTTATTATATAACTGATTTTATAAGACATCTGGGCTAACTTTACACGTCTGGGCAAAACGGGCTGGGCCTTGTAAAATTAGAGGAAATACATTCTAGATCCACTCCTTCCTTTACAAACCACAAGCCACAATTCTAGTCCAAATTCCCCTTACCTCATATGGGCCTTTTATTTTCATAATGGTAGTATTTACCATTTATGTTATGAGCTACTTAGGGGCTTTACCTAATTTATAAAATGTATTTAACAACCATTTACTCTTATCCAAGTATTAGTCTAGCACTTGGCAAGTATTATTTCAATTCATTTCAAAGGAGATAAAACACAAGCCAGTTGTTTGTGCTCTTGAATATTTGCAAAATATTGATAAAGGTCATGTACAATTGTAATTTGTTTTATCCTTACGTGAGACACTGTCTGGTAGTACCTGTGTGTGCTGTTATTTTCCTCATTTTAAAGATAAGAATATTGGAGCACAAAGAGGTTAAATAATCTTTCCCCAACCACATAGTTTATAAGTAGTTAAGCTGAGGTTTTAATTCAGTCTGACTCCAAAGTACATGCTCTTAATCACTATATTCTCTGAAATTATCTCCCATAGATACCACTTTGATCCTCTAATTGCCAAAGTGTTCCCTATAGAAAAAGAGCCAAGAAACAAAAATCTGGCCAATCAACCTAAATTCATATTTCAGACCCAGGCCCACCCTATTTGGCCAATGCCACTATGGTCCACATAATGCCCACTAATGAAGACAAAAGGACTTGGTTTCTCTAATAATGAATTCTTTTTTTCCCCTAAGGTCCAAGCCACTGCTTCGTGTCTTCCTCCTCCTGACGACCCAGCTCTCCTTCTGCACCATGCACTTTCCCCCATAAGGGTTTGCTACAAGGCCATGGAGAACTGTAATTTGTTTTATCCTCACATGAGTCATTGTCTAATAGAACCTGTCTCTCTGCTAGCTGGAACATGACCTCTTGCCTGCTAGACCTACAATGCCTGCAAGAACTCTGCTGCTTAGAATATTGGAGCTGGTCATAAAGAGCTAATTTTGCCCTTATACAGTCACTGCCCACTCATGATATCATCTTTCTAATAGTGTGGTTTTTACATTCTTCAAATATGCTGAAGACTAATTTTAATGGTGCTTTTAATCTAAGAAATCTTTTCATTTGTTTATACAGCAACATATTTGGTATTAGACTAACACATTTTATACTCACTTCTTAAGCTTTCAGTAAATCCTTGTGGAAGGAAAAGAAGTAAAGAAGAAGTAATGGAGGTGAGGGAAGGCAGAGGGATAGAAATGAAGAATGACACAGAGATACTAATTTAAGGTCTTATTTATAAGGATAAACCAAATGCAAATTTCTATTGCTCTTATATTTTTAGTCTGAACTTTTAGTCTTGAACTAAGACAATTCTAATAATTAAGTATTTAATTTTATCAGTGGACTAATACACACACACACACACACACACACACACACACACACACACACATATATATACTAAAATAATACATCTGCCTCTCCCCACACCAATACAAACTTTTATCTAATAGCTTTGACTTTCATTTTTAAAGCTCAATCTTTTAAGTAATGATTTATTTTTTTAACATATCTAGAAATGTTACTCCAGGGGGAAAATGAGACCCAAAAGATAAATGTTAGCAATTAAACTAGAATTTTCTATCTTATGCTAGATGGTGCATTTATAAAGCCACATAGAAAAATATGAATCATC
>PVJN01011610.1:0-53578 GCA_004026805.1 Lasiurus borealis
GAGAGAGAGAGAAACATCAATGATGAGAGAGAATCATTGATTGGCTGCTTCCTGCACACCCCCTACTGGGGATCCAGCCCATAACCCAGGCATGTGCCCTTGACCGGAATCAAACCTGGGACCCTTCAGTCCTCAGGCCGATGCTCTATCTACTGAGCCAAACCAGTTAGGGCCAAATAAATACTCTTTATATATATATATATATATATATATATATATATATACACACATATATATATATATATATATATATATATATATATATATATATATATATATATATATATATATACACACACACACACACACACACACACACAAAAATTAGAAGGATGCATAATTACACACCCCCTACTGGGGATGTGCCCGCAACCAAGTTGCGTGCCCTTGACCAGAATCGAACCTGGGGCTTTCAGTCCCCAGGCCAATGCTCTATCCACTGAGCCAATCCGGTTTCGGCTTAATAACTACTCTTGATAGAGTCTACATGATGTCTATACCAGCACTGCTGAATAGTTCTTAGAATGATCATTAAGAAAGTTAATTTTAACAGTTCTCATCAGGAGAGTTTTCCTTTTTCTTTTCATTGTATCTGCATGAGAATACAGATGTTAGCTGAACTATTGTAATCATTTTACAATATGTTTAAATCAACTGTCACATTCTACATCTTAAGCTTATACAGTGATAGATGTCACAATAAAACTGGGAAGTGCCAAAGCCGGTTTGGCTCAGTGGGTGGGGCATCAGCCTGTGGACTGGAAGGTCCCAGGTTCGATTCCAGTCAAGGGCAGGTACCTTGGTTGCGGGCACATTCCCCATTGGGTGTTGTGCAGGAGGCGGCTGATCGATGACTCTCTCTCTCATCGTTATTTCTGACTCTCTCTCTCCCTCTCTGTAAAAAAATCTATGAAATATATATAAAAAATACATTAAAAATGGGAAGTAATTTCTTCCCCCAAAAACAGAGGGACGTTTAAGAAAAGGGCATTTATGAAAGAGTAGGTGTCTGTGGGTGCCGAGGCCCCTTGGTCGTTCCCAGGGCTCAGGTGCGGAACCTGAGTGCTTGCCGAGCTGGTAAAGGACCCTCCACCAGGGTGGCCCTCTCATTACCCGGCCCCCTTCCGTTATTCTGCGAACCCCGGTTAATACACCTGACTCCCACAGCGACTGGGCCCGGGAGAGGCACGCCGAGCTGAGCGTGAATAGGCTGAACATCACACAGGCCTGGCAGGGTGTGCGGAGCTGTGTTTTGACATTTGTCGACCGTTAACCAACACAATCCCCATTAATCGCACATGGGGAGAGAGGAGGAGGTAACAGCAGCGGGAGCAAACGGGGCGGGCATCGCCCGCCCGGGAGCCGATGCAAAATTAATGCGTGTGAAGACCCGGCGTCATGTCTGCAGCCTCTGCTGGTTCTGTTTTTCCTTCTGCTTCTGTTATGCTTGGGTCAGCTCCCTGTGATGTGCAATTACACGTGTCCCGCGAATAATGAGGGAAAACATGTTCCTAACTAGCAGGAATCGTAGCCAGGTACAAATATGTCAGAACATATGCTGTTTGAAATTCTAAAAGGGCCCTTGACGAAGACGATCTTTTGAGCAGGATCACAGCGGAAAGGAACAGCTAGTGGTTTTGGAAATGCGTGTGTTTTAGAAGACGCGGGGGTGTAGTAGCTTTGGGAGACAAGGTCTCGCTGCATTTAAGAGGAATTTTGATGAGGATTTTAGCTGGGGAATGGGATTATTTGGTTGAGACACAGCCCTTCCTGCTAGCGCGAGGCAAGAGGCTCGGGGCCCTGACTGCAGAAGGAGCGCATGCCCAGTGCTGCTCCAGCGTCCTGTGTGCCCTGGACACCTGTAAGCTTCCCTGTGGACCGTCTGTCACAGCCAGACTCCAGGTAGTGACACCAGCATGTGCTGCCTGGGTCAGAGGGCAGATCCTGCTGCAGGATTTACAGGCGACCTACGGTCTCCCTTCCCTGGAAACTCGCCTTGCAAATGTCACTCACGGTAAAGTTTCTGCCCATGATTTCAGGTTGACAGGCGCGCTTGGGAATGAGGAGCGCACACCTGCCTTCTCTCATGGAATTCTCACATGGCTGCAGGCAAAGTCCCCTCTGCTCTCTCGGTCTCAATCACTTCATTTGCCTGGCGAGTGTTGGGTGGGAGACAGTGTCATATGAAATCACCCGTGGGCTGTAATCGATGACAGAGACCACGGGTCCCTCATTTAAGGTGTGAGAGTTTGGTCTTGAGCTAGCGCAGGGGTTTTAAATCAGGCTGAAGGAACGACTTTGTTTTCAGGAAACAGCTAGAAGTTTTAAAGGTAAGGCTTCTAAGGCAAATCACAGAATCGCCACCCCCACCATGAGGTGAGCGTAGCTCTCTCTGTCCTGGAGAGCAGGGCACTAAGCGAGATTAACTTCTGAGCCCAATCAGATCTTCACTCCTCGGTGTCACTGCTTTCTGGAAAGGCGGATGTGCATCGGCTCTGATTTCTGCTTTGGAAACTGTTTGGGGCTAATACTTTCATGGCCCTTTTCCGCTCAGGCTCATGTCAGCATCATCAAGCCTTGATTTTGCTTGTTGAGTTTTACTCCTTTCTTCTCCTCACTCTAGAACAGGAATCCTCTACACCCATGGACTTTTCTATTTGTTCACTGTCTTCAATGAATAGAATAGTGACTGACCCCCACATTTGCATAGTAACTGTTTGCTGAAGGAATAATGTATTATATGTGAATGAGTGAATGAAGAATGAATGAGATGTATTTATTGGGATGGATGAAATGCCTCGACCGCTGGCCAGGCTGAGGAACCGCATCCTTGCACGAATTAGTGCACCAGGCCTCATGCGTGTGTGTGTGTGTATCTACCTAGTGGTCAGCAAACTCATTAGTCAACAAAGCCAAATATCAACAGTACAATGATTGAAATTTCTTTTGAGAGCCGAAAACCGACTTCTGCACATGGGCCATGAAGTTTCAATCGCACTGTATATGCACGCCTACATGTGGTAGTTTGCGGAAGAGCCACACTCAAGAGGCCAAAGAGCCGCATGTGGCTCCCGAGCCGCAGTTTGCTGACCACTAATCCACACTAATAAAGGAGAAATATGCAAATTGACACCTGCCAGCCAATCAGGAGCAAGTATGCAAATCAATCCAACAAAAATGCTGGTTAATTTGCATACACAGGCAATGAGCAGCCAGGGGCAGGGTGGGATGCTTGCATTGTTGCCATGGCGATAACACAGGCGTTACACACACCCCCAGCCACTCCTGTTCTCTGGGCAGCATGGGAAAGTGGAAAGATGGCTCTGGGCCCAAAGCCAAGGCGGTGCCGGCAACCAGGGGAAGGAAGGTCCATTCTTGCACGAATCTTCGTGCGTTGGGCCTCTAGTATATATATAATAGAGTTTTGTGACCCAGTGAGCAAGAGGTTATGGATTTTCTCAGAACTAAGAACTTGTCCATGTTCTAGTAGGTGACACATTTCATACCAGTTATTTAACAAAACAGATGTGGGTATGCTTATGAAATAAAAAGGAAAGTGGCTGTCTTTGCCTACATCTTCAAGAAAAGATGATGGTGATTATTCATACTATTTTATTTCAAGCAGAGTGGAGATATGAGTTAATTATACCATTTTCACCACTTGTCTAAAGTAGTGACAGCTTAGGGTTTGAATTGTACATTTACTCAAATCAAAACAAAATATCGCTCAAGGAAATTACATCTTCTTTTCCTTCCTTATGGAAGAATTTCAATTTTGCTGGTGTGGTTCTTATGGAATGCTAGGCCACGTGATAGGAAGGAAGACGATGAATGGATAGATGGGTAGATAGATACAGGTCTCCAGTGATTTTCATATCTTGTAAAAAGAACTGATGGCCAAGATCTTGATAGATGATAGATAGATAGATAGATAGATAGATAGATAGATAGATTTATAACCATATGCACGCGCACACACACTCACTGAGTGGCCGGATTATTATGATCTCTGAAGGCATAATAATCTGGCCACTCAGTATATATATACATAGATATATATGTATCTCTATACATATATTGATGTGTATATGTAGATAGATACCTCCAAATATATATCCATACAAATATATATAGATATATGAAATCCATATTAGATGTCTAAAAAGAAGACAAATTTTGACTAATAAAAGGATTGTAGTATTATCTTCAGTAATTTAATCAAATTGAGAAAAATATTTTAAGCTCAGTCATTAGAATAGTGAACTAATGCTAGAAAGAAAATATAGAGAAATTATATGATGATATGTAAATGGCTGCCATAGTTAAATTCTAATAAATGACTTCACACTGTGCTCTACTTAGCTAAGTAAATAACCGCTGAAATGCTACAGCAGAGATTCAGATGCAAATTATCCAAGATGCTTTTTGATTTTGTATTAAAAAGTTGGAACTGCATGAGTTCAACTTCTAAATTAACAAAATTTTCTCATCACACATTCAGGTGTACAGCCAAATTTATTCCACTATCTTGTAAATTATTTACATATGAAGAAATTCTTCTAGAAATCTATTCCTACTTATGATATGTAGAGTGCTTATGAATTTTTTCTTTTTTTTGCTGACAGGTTTTACAAATCAGAATTGATTGGAAGACATACATTTTCTGCCAAATGTTTAGAATTAAGATTTTTAAGTGATTTTTCAAAAACATTGATTGTACATCGTTTTCACTCACCCACTATAACACAGTTCTCTTCCCAAACACAATATTTTACGTCTCTATCACCAAGACTCCCCCCTGAGAATGTAGATTTTTTTACTTGTAAGCAGAGTACAGTATAAAATATCCATATGCATGTTGAGTTATTACTGCAGCTCATCTTAGAGTCATAAACACTGGGTTTGCATCTGCTCCCTGCCTGGGTTGCCCTTGGTAGTTAGTTATCTTTCTCTGGAGCTGGATCCATCTCCTGTGAAGGGGGACAGCCAGTAAGCTCCCCACCCCCGACTCCCGCTCCGGGGCCCTGAGCGTTCAATAAAACAGCCGCAGAGCCCCCAGCACCGCCAGGGAAACGCTCAGTCCTCTCTCCAGTTCGCTCCTCCAACCGGATCTGAGTGGTGTGGCCTGCGGCCAGCTGATGCATGTTTTTAGTCTCAATGTGTCTAGTGGTAAAATTAGAATAACTTTATATGCTATGGGATATGCACCAAATGAGAAAAAACATATACATCTACAATCTTATATGTGCATGTGTGTGTATGTATATGCATATGCATATGTATATGTACAGTGGTACCTCGAGATATGAGTTTAATTTGTTCTGTAACCTTGAGGCGTGGGAAACTATGAGACACTCGAGTCGCGGTAAACTGGTGGGTCGTGTGCAGCCGGCTGATCCCCGCGATGACTCCTATCTCAACTGTTGCTCATATTTCAAAGCAAAAATCACTCGCTCGATGGCTCGTATCTCAAAAATCTCGTATGTTAGGGCACTCATATCTCGAGGTACCACTGTATATGCATATACACACAGATATAAATACACATACATGTGTGTGTGTGTATATACACACATACATCTCTATATAAATGCTCTGAATAGTATAACAAACCATGCAATTATTTGGATCATTGAGTAAGATAAATTTTAAGGCCCTTTAAAATTCATATTTGCTCTTTTTATAAAATGTGTTATTATTGTTATAAAGTCTGCTGTTCTTGCAAATTTACAAAGAGATGAACCGCTTCCTGTGACTTCCCATTTATTTGGAACCATTAGTTTTGCTTTATAAACACTCCGTATTTGGGGCATGTAATTAGGCATCTCGTCAGCTGTATTAGACGCGTGACCATGAGGTTGATATTGATAGACCTTCTGTGGTTCCCTCACTCGCAGGGAGACTGCGTCTGCGGTCAGAGGACCTGCCCAGAGGTGTGCCCTGTGGGCGCCTGGCACACCCGTTTCCACGTCCGGAAATGGCGCGCACCTCCGTGGACAGTGGGTGTGCGCTTGTCACTGACAGTTCGTAAATACTTGCCCTTGACACGGGAAGCTTGTATCAAGTAGTATCTAATATTGATCTTCATTCTGTCTCCCTGTGACAGGGGACCCTGGTCCAAGGTGACGCTGGTATTGTATGGTTTTCTATGCCTGGGCTGGGCGTGTCTGGTCACCTGGGGAACTTGACCTTGTCCTTGGCATGTGAAGCTGATCTCCTGCAGAAACCCCTAGCACCTTAAGACACTGGAGTCTGAATAGGATTGAAACCATTTTTTTCCAGCTTACAGATCGACAGTCATCATTTCAGCCATTTGCCCCAATGACAAGAGCATTGAACATGTTGTTATTATCGGTATTAATCGCTCTAATAACACTCACCTGGTGACTTCAGGGCTGAACTACCACAGGGCTGCTAAGCAGTAATGCGCTAAAATGATGGAGGAGCCCTTTTCATGCATTCCAGGTCATGCTCACTTATCACGGGGGGAGCTTGTGTGGCGCCCCTCCCTCAGGAGCCTCTGGGGTCCCCAGGGAGGAAGGAAGCTGCATGAGCTCGGAAAGTGGTGGGGAAAGCAGGGGCTCAGATCGCCCCAAGTTTACCGTCAGATCAGTGATACCAGCTTCACCTTCGCCGATGAAAGGGGACTCGTCTCCGGGGACGGGGGAGGCAGAGGCCCAGCAGTCCAACCTGAGCCAGGCCTCCTAGGGTTCCTCCGGCAGCTAGAGGAGGGGGTGGGGCTGCTGGAAGTCCCAAGCTTCTGACCATGGCTTGGTCTGCCCGGTGACCGGTCCCCACCCAGGCGTCCCCAAGAGTCACCTCATTACAACAAAGGGTGGTCTTACAGATCAGCCAGGGAATTCCAAGGGATTCAGAAGCAGCTCCGTGTCAGAAACCCCGGTCAGAGACCATCTGTTAGCAGGAACTGGGGAGACTGGGTATCAATTTCTTCTTATTCACAAGACCCGTTTTTTTTTAAAATATATTTTATTGATTTTTTACAGAGAGAAAGGGAGAGGGGAAGAGAGTTAGAAACATCGATGAGATAGAGACATCCATCAGCCGCCTCCTGCATGCCCCTCCACCCCCCTGCCACTGGGGACGTGCCCCCAACCAACATACATGCCCTTGACCGGAATGGAACCTGGGACCTTTCAGTCTGCAGGCCAACGCTCTATCCACTGAGCCAAACTGGTTTCGGCAAGACCAACTTTAATTAATAAATTGCCATGTGCTTTTAAAGGCGAATTGTGTACAAGGAACATGGCATTTGAGACTGCGGCTGCAGGAGCCACGCAGTCCTCGGTCCCGGTGTGAGCTGTCCTGTGAGTTGGTTCGGAGACAGTGGGCAGACCAGGAAGATGGTGTGTCAGCTTTCTCATCGCCAATGAGGAGGGAAATTGGCATGTGGTTAGCAGCATCGCACAGTCCTGCGGCCCACATGGCACAGGTGTCTGGTCTCGAGTTTGCAATGGAAAGACTTGCCATTTATTGCTGATGTTGTTAAAATATAGTCTTAAGACAGAGAGACACAGTGTCCAGCTGCCCACAGAAAGCATTGCTAAGAAAATGCATCACACAGAGACCGGTGTGGCTCAGTGGATAGAGTGTTGGCCTGCGGACTGAAAGGTCCCAGGTTCGATTCCGGTCGGGGGCATGTACCTTGCTTGCGGGCCCATCTCCACTGTGGGGCATGCAGGAGGCGGCTGATTGATGTCTCTCTCTCATCGATGTTTCTGACTTTCTATCCCTCTCCCTTCCTCTCTGTAAAAAATCAATAAAATATATTTTTTTAAAAAAAGAATACGTATCAACGGGGAGGGTAGGGGAGTTCAAGGTGAGCCTTCCTTCAAAATGCCACATTTCCCAGGACCCGGAGCTGGTGGGCAGGAGCCTGCGAAGCTTCCCTTTCAACACACCCCGCGGGTGCTGCTGGGTTTTCAGAACTGACGTCTGGAGAGAATGCCCCCGTGCTTCGGGGGCGTTCAAAGCAGGCTCCCCCCGCCAGGGTGTTTCGGGGACAGGGCTTGGCCACCAGCTGAGTGCGTGGCATCCCCACCGCTGACTTCAGAAGCTCCACCCGGAGCTGCTGGCGGCGCTCCGTGCGCGCGTTCAGCTCCTGGCACCGCGACTGAAGTACAAAACCCGCCGACTTGAAAGCTGCCCGGCTCCCCTGAAGACACGGCCTCCGACTCATGAGGAGGTGAGAGCGATGGCTCCCGGCCAGAGCGACTGGCGGACCGGCCGGGGGGGACGTGCCGCTGCGTGAGGCTGTGTTTAAAGAGACAGAGAAAAAGACCACAGATCCGCATTTCCCGTCTGTGCTCCCGCCCCTCCAGCTCGGGGCCTGGGTCTGTGGTCACAAGCATAGCGGAGATGGGCGAGCTGCATGTAGAAATAACGGCCGCCCGGTTCTGAAAGGTTGGACCATGGATGGGGCAGTCCTGGCTCCGGTCTCTGTGGGTAGTGGACCGGTTTCTTGCAGGCCTTTCCTTCCCCACACCACAGAGGACAGGAGAGGGACATTTTCTGATTGTTCACAAAGGGTGGACATAGGTTGGTGGCCTCTGGTGTTCATAGAGAATTTCCCTTTACTTTTGTTTTACTGTAGCTAACGTTTCTTTGTCACTTAATTCTCTCCTCCTGCCATTTATATGGGGGTTTCCACCGGTGATTTTTCTGTTTTTTCTTTTTTTTTCTTTTTTAAAATATATTTTATTGATTTTTTACAGAGAGGAAAGGGAGAAGGATAGAGAGTTAGAAACATCGATGAGAGAGACATTGATCAGCCGCCTTCTGCACGCACCCCACTGGGGATGTGCCCGCAACCAAGGTACATGCCCCCGGTGGAATCGAACCTGGGAATCGAACCTGAGTCTGCAGGCCGATGCTCTATCCACCGAGCCAAACCAGTTTCGGCAACTTTTCTGTTTTCATGACCCTCCAGGGAGCATGCCCGCTAAGCAGTGATGGACCTGGGGCTAAAGATGGGAGGATGGGCACCAAGCCTCAGCCGGTCTGAGGCTGCTTGCTGCAGCCAGCCCACTGCCCTGCCTGCCAGGAGGCATTCCCTCGTCCACAGCTGTGCCTCCTGGAGTCGTGAGGGTGGCGGCCGGCACTGAGCTGGCTTCCTGTGGAGCAGAACCAGGTGAGCGTCGAGCCTGCCTCTGGCTCTGTGGCCGGAAGTAAGTCATGCGTTTCCCTAAAACGGAATAACGGTACCCGGTCCATAGGATTGCTGTAAGGATTAATTGAGAGCATGGCAAATAGCCGTTCGATATTAGTGGCGGTGTCTAATAGTGAGGACCACGAGTGCTGGCACGTGCTGGTGAAAGGGCACCTCCCTGAGCCGCGTCCGGACGAAAGGGCCAGAGCTTCAGCGGGTGACAGCTGTGCGCTGTGGTTGAGGTCGTGAGGTCTCTGCACACCAGAGTTTGGGGTCATCCGTAAAGTCATGTTGTTACCAAATAGCGGCGGTTTCACTTCTTTCCTTCCAATTCAGAGGCCTTGTATTTAGGGCTTCCCGTACGCTGCTGAGTAAAAGCGGTGAGTGCAGCCATCTTTGTCTTGTTCCTGAGCTGCGTGCGAGGAAGAAGGTCTTTCCGCTTTCCAAGACCAAGTGTGATGTTGGCTGTGACCTCGCCCTGTGCGGCCTTTGTTATGTGGAAGTACATTCTCCATCCACTTCGTTGAGAGTGTTTATCGTAAGTGGATGTGGAATGCTTTGTCTGCATCTGTTAGAGGGCTTCACGCTTCAGTCATTGGCTTAGTGTTCTCCCATTCGTTGATTTGTGGGGGTTGAACCATCCTTGCATCAGGAAGGAGTCCTGAGATTATTGCTTCTCTGGGTGCATTCCAGACCCCAGATCCCTTCTTCTGCTTCATCCAGTCTGTATCCTAAACGTGTTACTATATTCTCAGCTCTTCTGTTGACACTTCCTTACACTTCCTGTCTCTGGTGGAAGTTCTCACTATGTTCATCCATTTCTCCTGTGTGTGATGAGCATCCTAACTATGAGCCAGTACTTGGTTCTCAGGTCGGGTCAAAAAATGTCCACAGGCCACTGCAGGTGTGTGTCCTGTTCTGGGTCTGGGTGACAGGGCTGTGCTCAGGCCAATGCAGGTGTGTGTCCATGGGAACAGGCGGATTCAGGGGTATCCTGGGCCAGCAGTGACTTACCTCTGAATCCCAGAGTCTTCCAGGATATGTATTTATTTACATTTCTTTAAAACACCTTTTAAGTATAGTTTTATTTCAGAGAGGACAGAGAGGGAGAAAGAGAGAGAAGCATCAATGATGACAGTCATTGATTGGCTGGTCCGGGCATGCCTCACCCTAGGGATGGAGCCTGCTACCTGGGCCTGTGCCCTGACCCAGAATCAAACCGTGACCTCCTGGTTCATAGGTCGATGCTCAACCCCTGAGCCACGCCCACCAGGCACATGTTATCACTTTGCTCAACACCTGTAAGCGGTCTGCCCCTGACCCTACAGGCTGCTGCTCAGCAGGGACACCCTCTGCCCTTGAGCCTCAACACGAGATGGTGCTGCCCCATCTAAAACCCCCTCAGCTGGGCCCACACATGGCTGCCTCCAGGAAGGAGAGAAGGAGAGAGGAGGGAAGGGGGAAGAGGGTGGGACAGTGTGATTGTTTATAAGAACAAATGGCACTATTATTTCCAGTTACAGAACACAGCTCAGGGCCACACCCTGTGACATGAGTCTGGCATGTCCTGGGTAGGTAGCAGAAGTCAGCAACCCCTTCCTTGCCCTGTGGGCTGGAGGGAGCTTTCTCTGGGAGAACAAACTCAAACACAAAGCCTAGTACAGCGGTACCTCGAGATACGACTTTAATTCGTTCCGTAACCTTGAGGCGTGGGAAATTATGAGACGCTTGAGTTGCGGTAAACTGGTGGGTCGTGTGCAGCCGGCCGATCCTCGCGATGACTCCTATCTCATCTATTGCTCGTATTTCAAAGCAAAAATCGCTCGCTCGACGGCCTGTATCTCAAAAATCTCGTATGTTAGGGCACTCGTATCTCGAGGTGCCACTGTATTGTCCCAGCGCCCCCAAAATACTTGAAACACACATGGCGAGGGAGGGACTTGTAAACCACATCCCGAGGCTCCGCTGTGTCAGCTGATCTGAATGTACTCAATGCCTGGAAATCACTTTGTTGAGACAGCTGTCAGCAGCATCTCTAAGTCATGGGGGAACAGAACTCAGGGGGTGACTTTAGGGTGCCTGGGCCACGGTAGTTACCTGCACATCACTCGGGGGCCCCTTCCATACCCGACATGCACCACGTCCGCAGTGCTTTTTTTTTGCTCCTCAGTGTTCAGTGAGAAAGTACACATGTCGGAAAGCAAAGCGGTAAACACGGCCGACAGCTGGGCTGGAAAATGAGGCTGAGATTGACGGTGTGTGGGGCGCAGGCAGTTAAGTGCAAATTCTTTATTTATTTTTTATTTTTTTCGGGGAATAGGAACCTCCGAGTCCCAGGGTCAACTAATTGGCGCAGATGAAAAGCAGACGCGCTCGAGTTGCGTGGCTGCTTACAAAACACTCTGTTTTCCCTCTTTCTGATTTTTTAAGTGAAACAAGTAGCTCTCACTTAAAGCGAAGCAGACAGCTCCCGGGTACGGCTGTCCCCGGAGAGGGAGGGAAACAAGATTCCGCCAGAAAATGAGGTTCCTGCTCCCTTTCATCTGCCGAAAGGTGACTCCTCGGCGCTCACTCCTGACGGGAAGCAGATGGCTCCGGAATTAGCATGCAGGCCGGCCGCAGCGGTGCTGGGCATCTGCTGCCGAAACCGGAGAAGTGGCTTCGGCTCCAGAACCTTCTCTGCGCGTCATCCCCACGTGGGGCGGGGCCAGGAGGGAGCACAGGCGGGCCCGCTGGGGGGCTGTTTCCCCAGTTGTGGGGACCATAACAGCCGGGGAGGCGTGTGAGGATGGAACCAACACCCGCTTCTTGGAGCGGCGGTCCCCTCAGGAGACCCTCTGCCAGATGCATGGGCGAATGCGGTGTCTTCCCGGCTAGTTTTTCTTTTCCTTGAGCAAATGAGGTTGATTGCAAACACATCTTTTCTTTGCTGTGGAGATATCTTTTCATCTGCAGCCAGTGTCCCCTGGAAGTCCAGCCACAACTTGCCCTGGATATGGGGTCATTTCCCGATGAGAGACTTGGATGGCTAATTTAAAAATATACACACATGGGAGATAAGAGCCAGGAACATTAATGAAGAGCTTTAATGATTACACATGATGCTTTTCTGTGGATTGATAAACACAGTCATGTTCACTCTACCGCAGCACACGTGACATGTCCCATCAGAAGGAAAGAAAAAAACACCTGTGACAGTTTTTAACTATCCCTTTAGACTGTCCCTTTAAAAGCAGGTGTCCCCAGCCTGGCCGGTGTGGCTCAGTAGTTGAGCGACAAACTATAAACCAGGAGGTCATGGTTCGATTCCCGGTAGGAGCATATGCCTGGGTTGTGGGCTCCATCCTCGGTGTGGTGCATGCAGGAGGCAGCCGATCCATGATTCTCTCTCATCATTGGTGTTTCTCTCTCTCTCCCTCTCCTTTCTTCTCTGAAATTAATATAAAAATATGTTTTTTAAAAAAGTAGGTGTCCCCAAAGGTGGTGGCCGCCCTCTGCTCCCTGGGTTGTGCCCCCAGCCCCATCGTGCATCCTTGGTCCACCCCTGAGCTCACACCTGCTCACTGGCTGCCAGCGCCCTGCTGGTCGCCTCTGCACTATGGTGGCGCTCACTGATCCCAGCGAACCCCATGTGAGCCCCCCCAGAACATACGTCTCTTGTGTTCAGCACGAAGGCAAACTTCGCCCTGGCTCGACCGTCTGCCCCATGGGTGCTGGGCCCTGCAGGGTTCACGGCACCCGGACAGGCTCCCCCTGAGCCCCGGCTCCCGGGAGCCACCGGGGTGCAGCTTCAACAGACCCTGGCCGCTCGCCCTCCGCGGGTCCTAGCCGCAGCCGCACTGCTTCCTCCCCGCCGTCTGTGGATGCTCAGGGTGATTCTCAGCTCCAGCCCAATTCGGCAGCAGTGCCCGAGGTGGCAGGCTTAATTACTGGGGTGATTAATTACCCCGTCCCCACTCGTCCCAGTTTCTCCCTTCTCTTCTGACTAGGTCTGCGCGCACCCTACTTATTTTCAGGGCTGCATGTCTAAGAAAGGGGTCACCGAAAGCATCCAGGACAATTTCCGTGATAGTAAAAGTGAGAGGAACCGTTTTATGGAAAAATTCGGGTGACTTTTCACCTTCAGTGGAGCGAGAGCCAGGGTGTGAGGAAGGAGGTCTCTTGGATGGTCTGGGGGTTCAGAGACAGCCACTTGGATTTGGGGAGACAGTGTCGCCACCCTTGTGCCTGGACTGTGCAATGGTGTCAAACCCGCTGAGCCCGTGCACCAACAGCCGGTCCCCAGACCAGGCACCAGTGAGGAAGCCTGGACTGACTCCCGCGCTGAGCATTTGGTCGCCCGGCCTCTGAGACTCCCCATCCGAGACCCCCAAACCAGTGCAGGGACCAGCAGGGGCTGGGGCCTGTCCACACGCCTGACCCACATCTATGGGCAGGGTCAGGGTGTTCTGGGCGGTGAGTCTGGGTGATGGGACCTTGGGCAGAGATGACCGGGCCACAGGGAGGCAGCAGGTCCCAGGGAGCTGTCCCGGGTGCTGGGCCAGGACTGGGTGCGCCCGCCCCTGCTCTGCCTGGGCCCAGCACAGCCGCACCGCTCACCCCACGGCCTGGCCGCCCCCCCTGCCACCCAGCAGGCCCTGCTCCAGTGAGTTTGAAAGTCATGAAAAGTGCAAAAGGCCATTTTGTCTGGCGGTTATTAAATCCATGGTAACCGGGACTTAGAGATACATGTCTCTGCCGCCCAAGTTCTGGGAAATAGCCTGTCCTCATGAATAAGAAAAACGCTCCTCCGGATGCTTAATTTCCACTTTCAAAGTACAGTGGTACCTCGAGATATGAGCGCCCTAACATACAGATTTTTGAGATACGAGCCATCGAGCGAGCAATTTTTGCTTTGAAATATGAGCAACATTTGAGATAGGAGTCATCGCGCGGATCGGCCGGCTGCACACGACCCACCAGTTTACCTCGACTCGAGCGTCTCATAGTTTCCCACGCCTCAGAGTTACGGAACGAATTAAACTCGTATCTTGAGGCACCACTGTATTACCTGCCCTACCCGAGCCAGTGTGGCACAGTGGGTATAGTGTCGGCCTGTGGACCAAAGGGTCCCGGGTTCGATTCAGGTCAAGAGTATGTACCTCGGTTTCAGGCTTCTCACCAGCCCAGGCCCTGGTTGGGGCACATGCAGGAGGCAACCAGTCAATGTGTTTCTCTCACATCGATGTTTCTCTCTGTCTCTCCCTCTCTCTTCCACTCTCTCTAAAAATCAATGGAAAAAGATCCTTGGGTGAGGTTTACAAATTTATATATGTGTGTGTGTGTATGTATATGTATGTGTGTGTGTGTGTGTGTGTGTGTGTGTGTGTATTTCTTGACTCTGTCCCCATACACCATGCCTCCCACACTGGTCCCTCGCTGTATGTCCTGCATAAACCCCCCCCCCCGCCAGTCAGGAAGTCTCCCCACCTCCCTCCCCTGCTCACCCCAGTGACAGACACAGCGAACCTGCCTCTGAAACCTGGCATCAGGTCCTGCAGCCTCCCTGCCCCCCAAGAACTGCCTCCCTGCGCCCCTGGAAATCGTGTTTGTTCACGTTAACACGATGCACACCCTCTCCTTCTCGCCAGGCCACGACGCCGCTCTAATCAGCCAGCCATTCTTCCCACATCCCTGCCGTCCCCACCTTCCTCCCCGCCACCAGCTGTGCATGCGCTAAGCAGCGGCCCTCCACACTGAAGTGTTCCCACTCCTGTGTCACCACCGTCTGTCCCAGTCATTGGTTCATAATGCAGACAGCGCAGTGCTGTGTGGTTGGCCTGTCCAGCGACTGAGAGGATGTCCCCGCCCAGCTCTAGACACGGAGGCACGGGAATAAAATGATAACTGTCCCCGCTGCAGGCCCATCCCCGCCTGAACTCCGGGCAGGGAGCCGCCCCCAGGAGGCTCGGGGATGGGGAGTGAGTGGCCGTAGGCTCCTCTGTGCGGACCCCCCAGCTCTCTCCCGTCATGGGCAGAGCGGGGTGTCCTGAGGAGGGAGCTGAGTGGGCCAGTGTCTCTTGTGTGTTTAAGGAGAGGGGCAGGGAGGGGAGGGCACGCAGCTGGCATGCTTTAGTATCCAGTCTGTGACACGCACATGCCACTTCTTCACATGGGCCATCATCCTGTTCAAACCACAGGAATCGTTTTGACCATTTTAGCAAAAAGAAGATAAGGCTCAGAGATGATAGTAACTTACCGATGCTATTTGGTTCCCAATAATGAAGAATACAGCATCTTGCCGAAACCGGTTTGGCTCAGTGGATAGAGCATCGGCCTGCAGACTGAAGGGTCCCAGGTTCGATTCCGGTCAAGGGTTTGTACATTGGTTGCGGGCACATCCCCAGTAGGGGGCGTGCAGGAGACAGCTGATCAATGTCTCTCTCTTATCGATGTTTCTGGCTGTCTATCCCTTTCCCTTCCTCTCTGTGAAAAATCAATAATATATATATATGTAAATAAAATAAGTTAGCCAAAAAAAAAAAAAAAAAAGAATACAGCATCTTGCCAGGTTTGGCTCACCACTCCACACCCAGTGCTGTCCCGATGCCGGGCACACAGTAGGCCCTCCATTTCGTTGAGCGGTTGATGAGTTAATCAATGATAAAGCAGCGCACACATGGTTGCCCGGACTCTGATGCCAGAGCCCAAAGCGATCTCATGTGTCCGAACTGTAAAGCGAACGCCACAGCCCACACTGCACCGCGGTGCACAGGCCGGGAGCGAATTCCCAGGCTCCCCCTGGGGTGGGCTGCGTCTGCATCGGGGCTGAGGCTGACGCTCCGCATCTGGGCAGGAGCGTGGAGCTGATGTTGTAAGTAAAACACTTAAATTAAAATCTCCCAACATCTCCTCAACTTATAATTAAATGTACCATATGGCTCTCTTCTCCTGGAAGCCGAGGCCTCATTTAAAGTTTTCCTTCTTCAGCAGCCAATTTTATTGGCTTATTCTCCATCATTTTTATGTCAGGAAAACAATTACAAGCGAGGCGGCGCTGGGAGATTACCAGACAAAAACAATCTCTTACCTGCAGATAAAAATATTGGTTTGGGTGGGGGATGTCATTGTTTAAGCTCGTCCGGGGATAAAAAGCAGTTGCTTAGCTCAGTCGGGATGTCTCCGTAAGAAAAGCCACACTGTCTCCCATTCCATCACCTGCTTCCTATCTCATTTGAATACAAGCTGCGATAAAACGCTGATTTCTGCACATCTCAGCAGGCATGGCTGAGCTTTATTTGGGGGGTCTCAAACTGTGCGGTAAGCAGGGCGCAGCCTCAAGGCCAGCTCCTACCTCTGAGAAAAAAAGCCCCGTCTTGTCCACTTTCCTGAGTGAGGGGCGCAGGGCATTCCCAGGGACTAGCGTTTTAAAGAGCCAGTTCCGGTGTCCTGTCCACCTCGCACCAGGTCTGCAGGCAGCTCAGCAAGTGCAGTCGGCTTAACTCGAAGACATCAGATGCAAAAGTGACAGTCACTCACTGTGTGTGACCTTCCCACCAGACACGCTCCAGGCATAGATGCACCCCAGACATCAGTCCCTCACCCCTGCGCAGGGGCGTGGCAGGTCGCTTTGCTGGCTTTAAGTGTCTGTTAGGTTCCCTCTTGGAAGCTTACGTCACAGAAGAGGTGACGTCTCTGCCTGTAGAAACAGTGATGGAAGGCAGACACATTCTGGCCTCACAGCTGAGGGAGAGGTGTGAGGGATGGGGCAACAGAACTGTGACGTCCAGGGCGAGCTCCCTCAGTAGAGAAGGGGTCCCTCAAGGAGACACTGAGCTTCTAAACAAGAACTAAGCTGCAGCCAAAACCAGTTTGGCTCAGTGGATAGAGCGTCGGCCTGCAGACTGAAGGGTCCGAGGTTCGATTCCAGTTAGGGACATGTACCTTGGTTGTGGGCACATCCCCAGTGGGGTGGGGAGGGGTGCCAGAGGCAGCTGATGGGTGTTTCTCTTTCATCGATGTTTCTTGCTCTCTATCCCTCTCCCTTCCTCTCTGTGAAAAACCGATAAAATATATATATTTTTAAAAGAAGTAATCAGAGAGGAATTGTTGTACATTTGGTTCAGGGGAGCAGTGGGCACAGGAGCTGAAGGGAGAAGAGCGTCCTGAGACTCCTTGCAGCCCCCGGGCTGCAGCATCGGGAGTCCTCTGTGTCAGCCACACCGTGGACCCTCATTCCTTTATCCTCATCTATCCTCACCCAATTATATATATATATATAATTTTATTTTAGAAAGAGAGAGGGAAAACATTGATGTGAAACATCAATTTGTTGCCTCCAGTAAGAACCCTTACCAGGGATCAAACCTACAACCCGGGGATGTGCCCTGACTGGGATTTGGATGCACAACCTTTTGGGGCAGCGGCCAATGCTCCTAGCAACGCAGCAGCTGGCCAGGGCTGTCTTGGTTAAAATGTCTTGGGAACCAGCAGTGAATTAAGTTCTGTATCTGCATGTTGAATCAAGCTGAGAGAGCAGACAATTTGCTCAAATGAGAATATTCCCCGTGGGCATTCATTGATTAAAATTTCCAGCGAGTCTTTCACAGTCATTTCTGTCTGTCCGTGCACATAGAGGCGAGTGCACCAACTTCAGGGAGACAGGCTGTGGGGAGCCTCGGCCATCACCCACTCCGGGCCTTTCTTCCTCCATCCCGTCCTCTGATTTAGGTGAATCCTGGGAAAACGATGCTGATGGTCCAGGGAAGTTGGTGTGTAATTATGTTGAAGACAGTTCCCCTTTCAGGGACGCACACAGATTATTTGATGCTACATCTCCATCCTTCAAGGAGATTAGCGTGTCGCAGGGCCAGCTCGCTGGCGTGTGACCTTTCGGGAGCGTTCTGTAATGCCCTTGTTCCAATTAGGCAGGATTAGAAGCACTTGGTGTGAGAGCAGCTGTACTGTGACGGTGCGGGGAGAAGGAGGGAGAAGCTGCAGAGGTGAGGAGGCGAGCTCGGGTCCTGGCGTTTGCGTTTGAATGATGGGGTAGCTCCGAGAACCCCAGTAGCGGCAGCCCAATCCTTCCCAGGAGACAGAGCTTCAGAATGTCAATCGTGTGTCCTTAAAGCCATAGGCGAGCTGAACACTCCGCGGAGCCCCCTGCGAGTCCCACGCTCGTTAGCTAACGGTCTGGGGGTGCAGACTGTGGAAGGAACCCTCCGTGCCCTCCCTGTGTCTCCCCGGGCTTCCGTGATGGAGGAGCAAAGCGGTGATCCAGAGCTGTGGGCAGTCAACACGCGTGGCCTGAGCACCTGCTGTCTTCTAGGAACCTGGCTTAGAGCTGTCCTCACGCCTGCCCCTGGCACCCCGGGATCTCGCCATCACTGAAGAGCTGGTGGAGATTGAAAATACAGTGGTACCTCGAGATATGAGTTTAATTCGTTCCGTAACCTTGAGGCGTGGGAAACTATGAGACTCTTGAGTCGCGGTAAACTGGTGGGTCGTGTGCAGCCGGCTGATCCGCTCGATGACTCATATCTCAACTGTTGCTTATATTTCAAAGCAAAAATCGCTCGCTTGATGGCTCGTATCTCAAAAATCTTGTATGTTAGGGCACTCGTATCTCGAGGTACCACTGTAAATCAGCACACACGGGGTCACCTGTTACCGCACCTTCCGTTCTCTTGGAATGAATGACTGTTTGAATGTAGCCAGGTAGCAGGGAAGTGATAAGTCCACTGAAATCACAACAGGAGGCAGTGGTCTTGTGGGAGATGCAGGCAGATGGTCTTGTGGGAGATGAGGAGCATCCGTTTGTAGTGGGGTGTGCAGGCTTATGGGAATCCATCGTTTATACTGTGTGCAGTTTGTGAGGACCACACTGAGCAGTGGGGATGGTTCCAAAGCCGTGATCTGACAAACCGCGCTGGGTCTACAGCTAGTCACCGCCCTCTTCCCCCCACTTCTTTAGAAGCTGAAATGTGTCTGTTCCTCTTTCTCGGCAGCTCCACCCTGTCCCCGTGTGAAGATGCTCTCCAGATCAGTGTTACTAACCCAGCGCCTTTCCCATACAGCTGCGTCATTAAATCACTGCGAAGCTACTGTTTTCCTGTGAGGGTATGAGCCACTTCCTCAGCCTTTCTCCTCCACACACCAGTCTCTGAAACCGTCACCTCGTGCTATGTCCAAACTGTGTATTTTCCAAATCTGTTTCTTCCGTAAGGAATTCTGTAATGACCAATTCAATACTTCCTCCAGAGAGGGGGGTCAAATTGGTCCCGGCACCCCGAACTTCACTGAGTACCTATTTCACTAGAAACACAACCAAGAATCCTCCCTTTACGGGCTTCCACCTCACACTGCGCGCATGCCTTAGCAATGTCCCGCGCCGTGGCTCCGGCTTTAATTTTGTCATCTGCTGACACTCCAGTTAAATATCCTGCTCCAGCTCTGCTTCTGCATTCGCTGCTGCTTCTTGGACCAGTAACCAAGTGACACCCACCTGTGGGGACCCCGTAGCCACCATTTCTCATTAAGAACAAGAAACGGCCTGAGCACAATTAGTTGACAGCAGAGAAAATCAGGCTGCGGCCGAAACCGGTTTGGCTCAGTAGATGGAGCATAGATCTGTGGACTGAAGGGTCCCAGGTTCGATTCTGGTCAAGGGCATGGACCTTGGTTGTGGGCACATCCCCAGAAGTGATGTGCAGGAGGCAGCTGATCGATGTTTCTCTCTTATCGATGTTTCTAACTCTCTATCCCTCTCCCTTCCTCTCTATAGAAAATCAATAAAATATGAATTTTTTTAAAAAAGGAAAAAAAAAAAGAGAAGAAAACAAAGCTTTGCCTCACTTCTGAAAGGACGGGAGAGTTCCCTCTTCCTTTTAGACGCTTTATTTCTTCCGCTTCCTCTGCAGAAACCCAGTCACTAAATCCATTCAAAAAACATCTCACAGAAAAATGAGCCATTTCAGGAAGAAAACCAGAGCAAAGCAGTGATTAAATGACAGGGGAATGTCATGCAGTCTTCTATTTCCAACCCCAACCCTCCCCCTCTCCCTGAAAGAGCATTGGCATGTGACTGGGATGACAATCTTCGGGAAAGCCAGCATCCAATCTCTCAGGACGCCAAAACGTTTGGTACATTTAAGTAAATGGGGGCGTGTGGGAGGATATGCTAATTTATGGCACGGAAAAGGCGTGTGGATTTATGGTGAAAAGCTCTCTCGGACAACCTTGAGATGACTTTTCCCCCATCCTGTGAACCTAGCAGAAGTTTTCATGTAGGTATTTCATTGGAAATAGGATGCTTGTTTCTGGATAATATAACTTTGGAATCCAAGGCTCACCCCTGACACTCTAAGCATGTCATTAATATTTCCTCCGTAGTTTTCACGTTGGAAGATAAATAGTTTACATTGGTAATGGGATATGCCTTGCCCTTTACACATGGATTGATATATTTACCCATCGGGATTCTTCCTCCCTCCTTTCCTTTCCAGATGATCCAGGTGCTTCAGGCCTATTTCTCAGAATGAACGGACTTTTCTTTGGTCTGAACCCTTATTCCGGTGCAGTAGCTCTACCATCATTGATCCGATTCATGGGCTGCCTGAAGACACACCCCTACTGTCATCAGTGATGTGTGATTCTGGTGGGTCTTAATTTTAGCGTTCACGTCGCGTATCCCTCGATGGAAATGATTCTAAAAGACGCCGTCCTCTTAGTGCGCTCTGCCCAGAAGCAAGGGTGTCATTCTCCCCTCTGTTCTGTAGGGAAAGTGCTGAGTAATTGCAAGGACTCTCACCTTGGCCCAGCGCCACTCAGAGGTTCAAACGTATATTTTTGTTCAATTATCCAATCAAACTAAGAGTTGGTATTCTTACACTGAAATCAGCTTCGCTGCACCGCTGTGTTCATGGCACATTATTTATAATAGCCAAAGCCTCGAAGCATCCCAGGTGTCCATCAATAGGTAACTGGAGAAAAAGCTGGGGTGCCTAAATACAATGGGTTATTACTCCGCCATAAAAAAGAATGAAAGCTTTGTGACAGCATGGATGGACCTAGAGGGTATTGTGCTAAGTGGCATAAGTCAAACAGAAAAAGGCAAATGCCATACGATGTCACTTGTATGTGGACTTGAAAGAATAAAATATATGAAGAAACAAAACAGAAACAGACTCAGACACACAGAGGAACAGCTGATGGTTGCCAGAGGGGTTGCAGATTGGAGGGCTGAGGAAAAAAACGACGAAAGGGTTGAGAAGTGAAGATTGGGAGTTACAGAATAATAGCATAGGGAATATAATCAATAATCTACCCTAATGAAAGAGTAAGTTGCAAATTGACCATACCTTCATGATGCTCACCAGCCAATCAGGAGTGAGTAGGCAAACTAACCCAACAAAGATGGTGGGTTGATTTGCATATGCAGCACTGAGTGGCGGGGGCAGAGTGGGATGCTTGTGTCATCGCCATGGCAATGAAACAGGTGCTCCACACTGCCCAAACCACTCCGGACCTCTGGGCAGTGTGGGAAGAGGGAAAGGCGGCTCTGGGCAAAGGCAGTGCCGGCAGCCAGGGGAAGGAAGGCCCAATCTTGCACGAATCGTCATGCATCAGGCCTCTAGTATTGTAATAACTGCGTATGGTGCCTGGTGGGTACTAGGCTTATTGGAGGATCACTTTATAAGTTATACGACTGTCTGAAAACTCGGTGCACACCTGAAAGTAACATAAAATAATAGCAGATTCAACTGTAATTGAAAAATAAAAATATTAAATCAGCATAGCTTGAGCTTACGATTGAAGACTCATTTCGTATTGTGTCAAGAACCTAGGCCACCTTTTGAACAAGAAAAGCTGGAATCCCATCCGCTCTGAAGGAGACGTTGTTATCGTGATGCCGCTAATGCCGTCCCCCGGTTAGTGTGGGCCTTCCTTCTCCGCTACTCTTGCTTCATTATATATGAAGTTATAAATTCACTGTCATCGATTTAGTTGTTGATGGAGCTTAGATTAATCCCACAATGAGTAGCGCTACATGTTACCACTAATGACTCTCAGCATGCCATTGCCCGGGAACTGTACTGTCAGACGTATAATACATCGCAGTCCAAACAAAGATTAATTGAGCCTGGTGTCTGGATCAGGTGTACGTACCCTCGCATCCTCTCCCTTCCCAAGCTTGATGGGGTGGAGACACTCTATTGTACAGTCTGTGAATGTGTGCTATTTTCATGTCATCTAATACACTCTCCAGCTAAGCCTAGTGAAAATACTAGGCTCTATTTACCTCTGTAGTCTTAATTTATATTCAAAACACGTGGAAGCACACATTCCTCTCTCAGTGGGATCTGAAAGGAGAGGCCTACATGTTGCCAGCAACAAATCTACAGCAATTCCTCTTATTCTTTAGTCGTTGGCTGCCCCCGAGCCCCTTTTTCACTCTAAAGCTCCCAAGATTTCTGGCTCTACCTCAGGTGGAAAGGATCAAACGTCGCTGAGCGCTCTGCATGCCGGCTTCCAAGAAGGAATTATCCTGGAGGAGAAAAACGAAGCCCAGGTTCGTTCTTCACGGCATCCGAAACCATCCCAGGGCGTATCAAACCCTCCATAAATCCGCCCTCAGTGACTCAATTTCCTCCCAACATGGAAGCAGCGCCTGCCCATGCATTGTCATTTTTTCTAAGTTAATTCAGTAGTACCTCGAGATATGAGTTTAATTCATTCCATAACCTTGAGGCGTGGGAAACTATGAGACGCTCGAGTCGCGGTAAACTGGTGGGTCGTATGCAGCTGGCTGATCCGCGCGATGACTCCTATCTCAAATGTGGCTCGTATTTCAAAGCAAAAATCACTCGCTCAACAGCTCGTATCTCAAAAATCCCATATGTTAGGGCACTCGTATCTCGAGGTACCACTGTTCTACCATATTTGAAAGCTGTAGAATCAAACGTAGTTTTGTTCAGTTACCCAATGCACTGATGGTTCAGCAAAATTGTCCATTTTGATGGACTTGTTCGGTTAAGTTGGATGCGGCACCTAAAACGGTTTCGTGTTCACCACAGAAATGATGAGGAATTGTTTAGATCATCCCCATTAATCCTCGGTAGATTATTGACATAAAGTCCTGGGCTTCCAAGTGGAATCTGTTACAAAAAAAGGAAAAAAGCTTTATATCCAAAACATGATAAAAAATCCCTTGTTTTCTACACATCAAAGTCACGTATCTACTTAGGAGTCGAAAGGGAAGGGATTCATATAGTCACTCGCTTATCACACAAGTATTAGAAGCACGCGGAGGATGGCAGATGGATCCCCGTCTTCACTTGCGAACCAGACAAAGGTGTAGCACCTCGTGGAGAAGGGCCCCTCCACCGTGTTACCCCAATTCATGCTGATTGGCCTCCTGAAACCACCCCAGGGCCCCTCAGACTCTGGCAGCCTGTGGTGCAGACTCCTGACGCCGGCAGTTCAGGAGGGGTGGGCGGTGGGTGGAGCCTACGTGTGCACTGTCACAAGCTCCCAGGGACCCAGCACATGTATAAAGTTGAGGGACCTGAGGCTGGGGGACCTGAGGCTGTGTGCCCCATCTGATTGGGCTTGACAGGTGTGGGGCCAGCCGAGTCTGGGTCTCCAGCGTTTTCAAAGCACATGCGGGTGGTGGGCAGAGACTTGACTCTAGGTCCTGCAGTGTACCCCAGACTCTGACAGGAGGAAGGTTTTCATATACATTTTACTAATTTTCTTTCATCTCTGACACTTCTATTATAGAGAAAGGTCAAATAGCCATATTAAAATATTTCCTCTAATTAATTCCCTTTTAATGTGCATGAATTTCATGCACCAAGCCATAGTATCTATCTCTATTAATACATACATATATACAGTATATATATAATTGTGAAATCACCTCATCTTCCCAGCCAGTGAGGGTTTGCATCATTCTACTCAAATGTAAACCCATTCAATCTCTCAGCTCCTGCAAACCTACTCTTAGTTCAGTAATTAATGGGATGTACTAAAAACAAGACTCTGCCTAAGAATGTGGTTCAGCATGTATCAAGATCAATATAAAACAGCTTCAGACGCATAGGTTCTGGAACATTCTATTTGCTCCAATCCCAGATCCCCCACTTTCCAGCCATGGGGCCTTTGAATATTCCTTGGACTTCAGTTTGCTAATCCGCAGTGATTTTGTGTAAAACGAAATAATAAATAAGGGCAAGTTCCTCGAGTGAGCCATCCTCAAGTGTAAGTTGCCACTAACATTGATTGGAAATATCTTAAAAGTTAGGAAGCCCCGGGAAAGGCCCTAAGGACACAGAGCTATGCAGAAGGGCAGCTGAAGGTCACACTCAGGCGTAATTCCATTCCGAAAGTAGAATGAATTTCTTTAAATCTTGCTTCGCAATGCATACAGAGTTACTAAGGCTGAATTCAATAGTCTCTTCATAAAAGCGTGGCAGAGATGCTGTCGATCAAACTGTGGAAGCGATGAAGCGTTTAATGTTTGTGGGGTCAGGATTTCATAGGGTCTAATAAGAAACTTCAGAATTTGCTCCCCAAACATTTCTTCCACAGAGAGCCCTTTTCCTTCAAACGCTGAAGTAAACTGAATGAACTAAATTATATTTCCTAGGCAGATCTTCATGTTTGCCTGGTTTATGGAGTTGTTAAAATTTGTTTTAGTTTTAACTAAATGATGCTACCTAATATCCTACTGTGGTAAGCTAAACCAGAGTTCAACTGAAAAGTCCTTAGATAAATTATAGGAATTACTTTATGATTTTATAAATGATCATCTTCAGAAACAGGGAGATCAATGGGAGATGGAAGTTTTAGGCTTTAACATAACTAATTGCTGGCTGCCAACATCCAGGTATTTTCCAAAAAGCAAGACGAGAGAGAGAGCTAGGACTACAAGTAAGATGTTCATTAGAGTTCAAGCTACTTGTCATAATGCATAATGCAGCCTTATTTGAATCACAGTGCCTTCTGATAGGTTAACTCTCTGAATATTAACTTCCTTAAATATAGACTGTGTGTGTGTATGTGTGTGTGTGTGTGTTTAGAATTACCCAAATAAGAAATACAGTCTCCAGGTAGTTAGCTAACATTTAGGAGGCTCCTTCAATCAGAAGTCAGATGCCAGAGGTAGCTACAATAAATAATGTATTATGTCCATTCATCATGTAATTAGCATTCAGTGCTAATTGTGGCCTTTCTCTGGTTAAATGGTGGAGTATAACAAGGTGTAAATTGTAGAGGAAACAGGAGGTGAACCGGTGATGCCAGTTAATGTGGTTGGCGTTTTAAAACAAACTTTATATATATATAAGTAGAAAGAATCAATTCTAAAATAATAATAAAAAGTACAGTGCAGTAAGTATATAAAGGAGTAACAGTTATTTTCATTATCAAGTATTAGGTGTATACTAGAGGACCGGTGCATGAAATTTGTAAATGGAGGTGGGGGGCTGTCCCTCAGCCTAGCCTCTCCAATCTTGGATCTCTCTTACAATCCAGGACTACTGTCTCCTAATTGGTTGCCTGCCTACCTTCCTGATTGCGCCTAATCACTTCTGCCTGCCAGCCTGATTACCCCCTAACCACTCCCCTGCTAGCCTGATTGATGCCTAACAGCTCCCCTGCCAGCCTGTTTGCCCCTAACTGCCCTCCCCTGCAGGCCTGGTCACTCCTAACTGCCCTTCCCTGCAAGCCTGGGTCCCCCCAGCTGCCCTACCCTGCAGGCCCAGTTGCCACCAATAGTCTTCCCTTGCAGACCTGGTCCCTCCCAACTGCCCTACCTTTCTGGCCTGATCACGCACAACTGCCCTCCCTTGCAGACCTGGTCTCTCCCAACTGCCCTGCCTTGCTGGCCTGATCACCCACATTTGCCCTTCTTTGCAGACCCGGTCTCTCCCAACTGCCCTCTCCTGCTGGCCATCTTGTGGTGGCCATCTTGTGTCCAGAGGGGGCAGTCGTCTTTGACCAAATGGGGGCAGCCATCTTGTGTTGGAGTGATGGTCAATTTGCATATTATTCTTTTATTAGATAGGATAATGGTAGGTGCTGCTCTTCTTTGTGACTGGCAGCAAAGTGGTTTTGTTTACATCAGCATCACCACAAACACAGGAGTAGCATATGCTACTAGGTTACTAAGGCTGATGCATCTCTAGCAATGGGACTTTCTCAGAGTCTCTGCTACCTTGTGGGACCCCGGTGGTGCATGGGTTCTGTCCTGGATGGAATTGCTCTCGTGCGAATGGGACTCAGTTCTTGTCTTTACTGCTTCGGAGGCAAATTCTAAGTGTCTTCACACTTCAGTTTGCTGCCTTTGACTTTGATTCGCTCCTTCACCTCCCAGCTTTGGTCTCTGTGTCACATCTTGTTTTATGTCCAGTCCAGCCCCCGTTTCATACTAGATCCCATTTACTGCCAATACTAGCACACAGATCACTTCTCTTGCATATCGGGGTGTGATTCCAGCTGAAATATTTTCACATTTTCTTCTGGTTTCTTGAACAAACCATTTTAAAAAATATTCTCCAAATGAGCCTTCACAGAAATACGCTATTTCCCCTCCCTGAAGCCTCTCCCTGGAGCCACCTGTGCTGCTCCTCCGAGCGGGGTTCTTCAGGACGCAGCCCCTCAGAGCCCTGCCTCCACGCCAGCCTGTGCTTCGGAGGAAGGAGACCCAGCCATTCCTGAGATGACCTGTACAAGCAGCAGCCACACAGAAAAAGGGCGAGTGGCTGGCTGGGATCCTAGAGTTTAGATCCTGAGAGCAGCCTGTGTGTGTGTGTGTGCGAGAGAGAGAGAGAGAGAGAGAGAGAGAGAGAGAGAGAGAGAGAGAGAGAGAGGAGACTTAGGAAGACATCTTCCTGTCTTCCTGGGACCGAGGCTCTCTCTTTCTCGGAGCACCATTTCTCCTGGTGTCCGGTTCCATCAGCTCAGCAGTTAGTGGGAGTTCCGCTCATTTTCTACCAATAGGTTGTCTGTCAGTCTTTATTTAGGGCACTGTGGTGAGCTTTCCTGTGTCTTAATAGGAACATTAGAGAAGAGCTTTCAGAGACGGCCCGGGGACACCCAGCCGGATGGGAGCCCGTGGCTTAGTTACACACACAGAGACCAGGACATCACGGTTGGTTTTTCCCATTCCGGTTGATCTGGGCCCTACCAGCGCCCTTTGTTTGCAGGGTCAGATACTAAAGAAAAGGAATTACGTTAACTCCTTGATGAACCCCTGAAAGTATAGTTCTGCGTTGATTTTAGTTTATTTTGTATGTTCACAGTCTAGCATCACATTGGCTCAAACTTGGCATTTTTTTTGTGTACTTAATTATGAAGGGAAGAGTTTGTGTGACTGCTATTAGATGGTGAATTTTTGCCTTATTCCTTTATGATGTCACAACACGTGGTTCCATTGCAATTATAAGTCATCTTCCATTTTATTTACAGACTAGAGGCCAGATGCATGAAAAATCATGCACTGAAGTGGGGGTCCCTCAGCCTGGCCTGCCCCCTCTCACAGTCCAGGAGCCCTCAGGGGCGGGAGGCGACCCAGTGATCAGGGGAAGGTGACACCCATGACACCTCTGCTGCTGCCACTGCCGGCAGCGCAAGCCTTGGCCTGCCCTGGTTACCTGAGCCTCGGACAGCCCTGGGCGGTTGGCTGGGCGGCCGCCATCTGAGGCTTACCTGTGCCTCAGGCCAGCCCTGGGTGGCTGAGGGGCCTGGGAGGCTCTGGAGGCAGGCGCCTTGCCATGACCTGCTGCCCCAGTGGAGCTGAGGGGACTGGGTGCTGCCATCTTGTGGTTCTGGCGCCATCTTGTGGTTAAGGGCGGGGCAGTAATTAGCATATTCTGTCCTTATTGGCTGTGGGTGCTGCCATCTTTGAGGGCAGAGCAGTCAATTAGCATATTCTCTCTTTATTGGCTGTGGGTGCTGCCATGTTTGAGGGCGGAGCAGTCAATTAGCATATTCCCTCATTGGTTGTGGGCACTGCCATCTGTGAGGGCGGTGTAGTTAATTAGCATATTTCCTCCTTATTGTCTGTGGGTGCTGCCATCTTGTGGTTAAGGGCGGGGCAGTAATTAGCATATTCTCTCCTTACTGGCTGTGTGTGCTGCCATCTTTGAGGGCAGAGCAGTCAATTAGCATATTCCCTTATTGTCTGTGGGTGCTGCCATCTTTGTGATGGCATGAGGGTCAATTAGCATATTCACTCTTTAGTAGATCGGATTCCCAAAGCTGGTGGTTTTACAGGACATTGTGCATAGTTTTCCCAGGAGGCTCTCAAACCGCCCAGAGTTGTGGGTGCTGCCCCTGTGGGTGCAGGCTAGGGAGGGGCAGTCGTGTGAGGAGGATCAGGGAAGGGGTAGAGGTCAGACTTTTCCTGTTTGCTTCCATACACTGCAGTCTCTGACATGCATGACTCCCTTTTCCTACGCCGCAGACTCTGCCCTCAGACGATGTGATTTATGTGGAAACCACGTGGTTATCACTTCTGCAGTTTGTGGGAGCAGAGCTCAGCTCTCTCCTGGTTGGTTGGAGGACTGACTGCCATTTGTTCTTCAGAAAAAAAGAAGGCTTTCCATAATATTACTCCAATGAATAATATTAAGTGTGTATAAGCATGCTAATTATCTGATAAAGAGAACAAGGGCAATGCAGCAGGAAAGCTAGTGGACTTAAGAGTCATAACAAAATTGTGATTCATGTATGCAACATTCAACTTATTATCTCATCAAAGTCTCAATTTCTTCATCTGTCAAGGAAGGCTAATCCCACCTGCTTTATTCACTCCCAGGTCTCAGAAATTATGCATGTATGCAAAACACAAACTACCTTGTGAGACTTTAGGTAATAAGTGCATGGAATAGATGGGAAAATACTGCACAAAATGAAAAGCCAGACACACGGCATCAATAGAAGTTGCAGCAACCCTGTTCATTCATTTTTAAAAAATCACCATGGATCTATTGAGTGTTATCATTCCCGGAATAAAAATCAGATCTCCAGCATAAGTGCTTTTCTACTCTTCAGTTACCTAGGCTACTATGTAATAGTCCAGGAGTGTGTTGGGAGTTTTTCTGAGATGATTGGAATTACATGCTGAGTTTTACATGCTGAGAATTACATACAGGTATACTCAACATGGACTAACTAGGATGCTGCAGGTACCCCGGCTTTGGTGATGTTTCCATCAGTACCCGTGCTCCCTGCTCCCTACTTTCCACAGCACCCCAATGAGTTGTAACTTTGCTTGGCTGGTGTCGCTCGGTGGTTGAGCATCAACCTGTAAACCAGGGTGTCTCGGTTTGATTCCTGGTCTGGGCACCTGTCCTAGTTACAGGCTCACTCCCCAGTGTGGGGCATGCAGGAGGCAGCCCATCAGTGATTCTCTCTCATCTCTCTCCCTCTCCCTTCCTCTCTGAAATTAAAACCAAAAAAAAACCAACAACTTTTACTTCGGTACTGCTTAATTCAGTGTATTTGTAATACCTATAGTTTTTATTGTCAAATCATTCTTGAGTCAGACTATAGGCTGATGGTTGTTTCTTAATTGCTCCGAGTTGTGTGTGTGGTTTTTTTTTAATTAGCTCTAGATAGCAGAACAGATGGTCTTGAATCCATTGCTATATCTATGTGATAATATATTTAGGTTCTGTCTAATGGGGTGAGTCTTCTCATCTAAATTTTCTCATTAAACAGCACTCTTAGTTTCTCCATTTCTTCTTTTTTTTTTTAATTCAAGTCATGTCAAGGGGTCACATGAAATAAACATGAATATTTTTTCCGAATGGTTGTGTCAGCCAAACTCGGAATCAAATGTGCTTTAGATTTCATATATTTAATTTTCACATAGTTAAGACTTTGCCCAACCAATAATAGTCACTCAATACAAGAGGGATCTTCCCTCAACTAATGAGACATAATCAAATGACTTCCTAACACATTGGTCAGACCTCATGGGCTGGATTTCGGGGTGGATCATAAATTAGAACAGTGTTCTCCTTTGCTCTCAAGGGGTATAAAGTTTTGGGGGATGCTACTGGCTGTTTATTAAACGGATTATCACACTAGTGGTCAAAGAATCCCAGCCTGAAGGAAAGAAACGTAACCATTTGAGTACATGGAATGGAGAAGCCTGAAATAGAGTCAAGATCAGAGAAGGCTTCTCAGGATGAAGCATCTAGTCTGGGTCCCGGAAGATGAGCATCAATAAGCTGGGTTATTCACTTCTCAAAGGAAAAGCACAGCTTTCAAAACGTTATAATCTTTACACGGCAGCTTACACGTGGTAGCAGACAGGACCTTGAACTACAGGATAGATCTGAAGGTCTTCATGGATCAAAGAGAGAATATGAAATGGAAACTATGACAACAAGGAGACTAGAATAAGTAGAGGTCCCGAAAGCGACGTAGAGAAAGAAGAAGGAAGTCCTTGAAGAGATCATTGTCGTGCATTTTCCAGAAAAGTCCACGAAGAAACAGGGACGGACGCCAAAGCCACATTCAAACACACAAACATGGATAACGTGACCAGACCGGAAGCAGGAACCTGACGGGCCCGAGACAGAGATGACACCCCGAGTGCCAGCCTGTGGGGCCTTCCCCAGGCAGAGGGCAGAGAGCCAGGAGCTCAGGGCTTGGGGCTCCGTCTGCAGCTGTTCGTTCTCCTGCCTTACAGCCCATCACGTGGCGAGCGATGAAATGGGCGAGTCTGAAAGAGAAGCGTGGACGAGGGAGACCCGGTTCTCACTGGAGGTCATGCTAAATGAAGTCGTTGTAGGGGTGCAGCTGCCTAGGAAGAGGGCTGAGATAGCACCCCGACTTTCTGGCACGACGTGCAATGACTGACAGATGTGAAGGCCCGTCAGACAGAAGGAGCCCAAGGGCAGATGTTCCTCAAACGCTGAAGCAAAGTGCTGAGAAGATGGTCTCCTCCGGTCTCCTGTCTGGCCTGTGGCTAACCCCCCCTAAACCCCGCCACCACCGCCACCACCACGTGTCATCGCATCGGTCTGCCGTTCTCTTAGCGCTAATCCTGTTACCATACGTGAGCACCAGGGAGCCTTCAGAAACCATGGAATGGCGTTTCTTCACTTTATTTCTCATTAGAATGATCAGAGCAGGGGCCTGCCAGCTGCCTGTATATATGGTAAATATTTCAGGTTTCATTGGGCTCAGTGGCAACGCCTCACCGTGGCTGCCGTGATGTGGCAGCAGCCGTGTGGATGCGGAGAGGGACTGTGAGCCGGCAACCGGCCAGGCAGCCTCGGTGCAGGGACGCAGAGCCGGCAGGACAGGCCGGCCACTCTCACCCCTTCGCGGTGCACACCTGCCATTGGCTGCCCGGCGTCTCCTTTCCATGTTTCTCTTCCGCCAGAGCCACGCCTTGATTTTAGCCACAATAAACCAGACCATTAGATGCAAACAATATGGTAGGGAAAATAGAATTAGAAAAGGAACTGCAAATTACAGAAGGGTGACTAGAGAAGGTAGTAGGCATTTTTTTTTCCATTGGGAATGTGCCTTCCATGTGCCCAAAGAGAAATGACACAGAACGTCGGTGCGACAGGAGAAGAGAAGCTATAAAAGGATTCATGGTCCGTGTAATAAAACTAAAGTGTACTCTTTCTGGAGGTATCAGGACATTCACGTGGGTCCTTTTGAACAAGTCTGTGCAGGAGGAATAATAATAAGGGAGATACGAGGGTGCACACAACACACACACACACACACACACTAGCACACACGCACACAGCTACAGCTTAAAGTGATAAAAAGTCTGAACAAACCTTGTAGAACGATACCTTTAAAAAACTCCAATAGATGGATATACCATTACTTTTTAAACATCTCTTCAAATGGATATTAGAAAAGGCTAATATATTAATATATTCCATTTTGTCTCCCGTTGCAACTAGAAGAGTCACTGCTTTTTAAAAAGAAACTCACTCTCAGGAAGAAGGAACAGGCCTGTGTGTCCCTCTTCCTCCCTCTGTGCACATTGATGTCCTGCCAATGACATGGAAACAAGAGACTGGGAAGGCTGGGGCCCCCGCACCCAAGGGCAGCGGGATGGGGGGCTCTCTGAGTTTGCCTTTTGCCTCAGAAGGGCCAGGCTTCTTTCCGGTGCAAAGAGGCCACACTGGAAATGAGAAGAAGTGAGGCAGACACAACACAAAATGAAGCTTCTTCAAACCCAGAGCACAGGACAGGGCTGCCAGCAAGACGGAGAACGGTTACACACTGTCAGTCCTGCTGCAGCCGGACACCAGGGAGGAGTCCGCAGCTCCACGATCACCCTCCCCAGCAAAGGTAGAGGGCCCCCCATGCTGGGCACCCAGTGCTCCCCCTCCCCAGGGGGTCAGGAGCTGCTGCTCCCCAACTCTGCAGAACAGTTAGGGACCACGTGGGCCTAACGACCACCCTGACCCAGAAGGCGCCCCTCCTCCCTGGCTGGAGTGGCATCACAAGAGGCCCACTGCTCCCCCTAGAGGTCATCCCTGTGGTTTCCACGCCGCCCGGGGGGAGCATTACCTGGCACCTCCCCTCCCGGCCAACAGGGGTCAGCATTTAACATGCACTGACCCGCCGTCCACTGTCCAGACCAGTTATTGCTTTGCATATGGATCTCTCCAAGCAATTTTAGCAAACACGATCTAAATAGGACGTAGGCTACACATTGTGTGTCGATCTGCCCCATGCTATAGTACCTGAGCGAAACCGGTTTCTTCACATGACTTGGGTGAAAACTGTGTAGACATAGATTTGATCCTGAGTCTGAAATTGGAATTGGTTTAGTTATTTTATTTCTGATGGGAAGGGAGCGAGCGCTGTATCTGTCGATATTATAGATCATGCCTATTCTCACAGTCCTGGAAGCCCGGTGCACGAAATCTGTGCACGAGTGGTCCTTCCTCCCCTGGCTGCTGACTCCAGCTTCCCTCTGGCACCCGCCATCCCAGCTTCGTCTGAAAGGTCGTCCAGAAGAATGTCCAGTCTAATTAGCATATTACGCTTTTATTATAATAAATCACCTCTTGACCCTTAAAATAGGAAAAATGAGCGTTGCAGACTTTGAATAAGTGACCAGTTTTAGTGTTAGTTTTAGTAACAGTGTTTCAAATGCCTACATTGGGAACTTTCTGGCTTTGTTCCTTACTTAACCTGCAGAAAGTACAGTGTCTGGGTAAATACATGTAAAAGGGTGAGCAGCAAACCTGGCTTAGAAAGCAAACAGAAGGAAGGGAAGAGAAGGAAAGAAGAGGAGGAGGAGGGGAAGAATTCACTCAAAGCCAAAACCTCCCTCGGAGGCCAGCCTTCATTTTCTCACCTCCCTCCTCATCAAAATACAGCGGTACCTCGAGATACGAGTTTAATTCATTCCGTCACCTTGAGGCGTGGGAAACTATGAGACGCTCGAGTCGCGGTGAACTGGTGGGTCGTGTGCAGCAGGACGATCTGCACGATGACTCCTATCTCAACTGTTGCTCGTATTTCAAAGCAAAAATCGCTCGCTCGACGGCTCGTATCTCAAAAAACCTCGTATGTTAGGGCACTCATATCTCGAGGTACCACTGTATCCCAAGAGAATTCTTCCCCATTCACACAGGCAGGAGCCTCTGAGATTCTTCCCTCCTTATCACAATGGCCCCCCATTATGACATCTTCAGGAATCCGTTCCCCCACTTGACTCGGGCAGGGGCAGGGAGGGGGGAGTACGTTTTCCCACACTCTCGCATGAGGCTGCGGAAAACTGCCTCCAGTCCCGGCTCCATCTGAAACAGGAATCGTGGGGAAAACTGTCAGCGCAGCCGCTGGTGTCAGAGCCCGGTTCCAGGCAGCGTGTCCACGGAGCCACACAATTAGCGGCCGCACGGCAGCACCCGCACCGCGAGCCGGCTCCTCTGATCGCGCCTAATTCCCCTGCCACCGGGCAGGGCGGGTGGCAAATGCTGCTACAGCTCTATCAGCCCAGACTGCGAGGGAGCCCGTGTCTTCTTCCTCCTCCGCCTTCGTGGCCTTTTAATCCGCTCCCTTTCTGAGAAGTGGCACTTTGCTTTGTGGGGCTTTGTTGTTTGTCCAAATGATGCCGGGAGCCAGACTAGACAATAGTGGGAGCTGGGAGCGAATCTGGGAGCTGGTGAATACCCGGAGATTCCTGGGTTTGCCAGCGTCCGTTTATCCTCGCCAAGGACTGGACTGTCTCTCTCTCTCTCTCTCTCTCTCTCTCTCTCTCTGGGTTTTCCAGAAATTATCCAACCACTGAAAGAACAGAGTCTGCGGAAGAAGTTATTTTATCTCAAGCGTGGCTTCTTATGAAGATATAGTCGTGTTATTCTACTTCTGTCCTTACATTTTTAAAATTGTAATAGCTTTAATTACACTTTTCTATTTTTAATAAATATCTAATGAATTCTGGCAGAGGGTAAACGGACACGGTGTGGTCGAAATCGGGGATGAAAGAATTCAGGAAGCTCGCATGATTGAGGAAACTGCTTAGAACACGAGTTCTAGGTAGCAGTCTTTAATCTTATAATTATTTTTTTTTTCTTTCAATGATTGCTTCACCATTGGCTGCTACTGTGGCGGGTATTTGGACCATGAGAGTGATTCAGTGAATAACGGAAGGGTGGTGGGGAATCCCTCGCCGCTGCACAGTGAGCAGTAAAGGTGTGTAAACAAAACAAAAACATGAACCACCCATGAGCTGGCTGCTCGCGTTCTGCTGCCAGTAATTCAGAGCGCCCGGAGCCCAGCCTTCGGCGGTCCAACGCTGATGCGCCTAAACACCCCAAATTTCGCCATTTTACTGCGGAACAGATGGATTCCATTATTTTTGGAAATTGCAGATAAATTTGTTTTGTTTCTCCCCGCGGAGGTTTCGGAGTATTTAATTAGAGGCCTCATTGCCCCATCATTAAATTCAAAGAAGCATATCTAATGCGAACACTTAAATGTAATGTCAGTCATTAGTCTTTAATGAAGAGAAACTTATTCTTCCTCTGAAGAGCCGCTGTAAAAATAGTATCTGTCACCTACAAAATTATACGTTCGCCGGGTTATTAATGTGCGCCTAATGGCTCCGGGATGGGTCTCGGCGACAGATATGAACGCGCCTCTCTTCCTCGGCGGCTCCCCGGGTGAGCGAGGTTAATCGAAGTCGGACAGCCCGGCGTGTTCCCATGTCCGGGCCGCCCTGGCCTCACGTGGTGGCGCTGGCCGAGCAGGCAGGGGGCTCTCTGTTTTCCTGCCACACCGGGCGGCAGTTTGCGTGGTGCCGGCGTCGTCAAACCCGCGTCAGACAGATGAAATTCATCTGGAGCTCATTTTCCCGGGATCTCATCAGCAAGCAGCCTGATTGTAATGCCTGCCGCTCCCCACCTCTGCAGGAAGGCACCGGGGGAGAGAGGGAGCGGGTGGCAGGCGTGAGCTGTCATCACCATCAGCGCCATCAGTACCACCAGCACCACCAACATTACCAGTACCACCAGCACCACGCAGGGTGTGGTCTCGGGTGGGGTGCTTAGGTCTCTTCGTGGACCAGATCCTCACATCCAATGCCACGGGCCGCTCAGGCACATTCATACTCTAAATCTGTTTGTTTTTTTCTTTTTCAACACACAAAGCTGATTGGCTCTGCCAGAACTCAGCTGAGCACGCAGACTTTTCCTCTGAAAGGCACCCCCTTTTCCTCTGAAGTGCCCCCCCACATCTCTTAGGCTGGCCTTCGGGGAACAGAGCGTCTGCCTGTCCCACTGAACGTGTTGGATGCACAGTGGTACCTCGAGATACGAGTGCCCTAACATATGAGATTTTTGAGATACGAGCCGTCGAGCGAGCGATTTTTGCTTTGAAATACGAGCAACAGTTGAGATAGGAGTCATCACGCGGATCGGCCGGCCGCACACGACCCACCAGTTTACCTCGACTCGAGCGTCTCATAGTTTCCCACGCCTCAAGGTTACAGAACGAATTAAAGTCGTATCTGGAGGCACCACTGTATCGCAGAGACCGCGTGTCCCGTAGGTGCAGTCTTGGTATATTTTCAGATGTATCGCTGCCTTGTGGAAACACCCTTTATCACGAAGAACATTCGATATTAAGTGTCTCCTCAACGTGCACCCAGCAGGCGTGAATTGCAGAAGCAGCTAAAATAGTTCGTGGCAGACACATTTGCATACACACCGGCTCCGTGGCACGACTCCAGGCATGCCAAAATAGCGCTGTTCTGCTTATTTATTCCTTCGCCAGACACGGATCGAGTCCCTGCTGGCAGACAGCGCTGTGTGCCGGGTGCAGGGGACGGTCTGGCGCCGGCGCACATAAATACACACATCTCGTAAGCGTACGCACGATCGTCCCCGCACAGGGAGGGGCTGTTCTGCCTGCGCCTGATGTTGCCTCTGTTTCCTTCAGCGGGTGTGTGCCCTGGAGCCCTGGCAGCAGCGGGCAGCGGGCAGCCCTGGGTGCCACGTGACCTCAGGACCACCTGCTGAGGGTGTCCGGACGGACTGTGGCTCAGGTCGACTGAAAGGAGAGACAGGAAGGCAGGCCACTCATTTGGAAACAATTCAGGGGTTTGCATTTTTCCCAAAGCCATTTTTACAGTGTGTTTATTTTTTTTAGAGAGAGAGGAAGGGGGAGGGAGAGGGAGCTAGAAACATCCATGCTGAGAGAGAATCAATGCTGAGAGAGAGTCCTGCACACCCCATACTGGGGATCGAACCCACATCCCGGGCATGTGCCCTGACTGGGAGCCAGACATTGACCTCCTGGAATAAAGAGAACAAAGAGGCAGCACAGCATACAGCTGAGGGGGTTCCCTCTGCCTGGTGGGGAGACTCCCCTCCAGACTCCCCAGCCTTAGACTGGGCTGGCTTTCCGCCCACCTTCTCATAGCAACCCGTGACTTTTCATCAGACACAGGTGTGCGACGAGGGGAGCAAGGTGTGTTCTACATAGGAAGCCACGTATGAAAGAAAATGACTCACGCCTGGCGGGGTCCGCCAGCACTCTGTGAAGACTGAGTGACGTGGAGAAATGCTGAAAGAACATGCCACAGGACGATATGAGAAGGGGAACTATTCTCCCTGCAAGGACTGGCGATTTATTTCATTGTTAAATATCTTCATATTGATTTTTAATGGAAGGAAGAGAGAAAGAGAGAAACATCCATGTGAAAGCAAAGCACCAATTGACTGCCTCTGACACACCCCCGAAAGGGGTGGATCCCACAATCCAGGCCTGTGCCCTGAGCGGAAATGGAACCTGCAGCCTCTCAGTGCACAACCAGCTGAGCCACCCGGGCCACGGCGCAGCTTCTGGGCTTTAAAAATGGCACTGAGCTGAAACGCTCAGTTGATAGAGTGTTGCCTGCGGACTGAAAGGTCCCAGGTTCGATTCCGATCAAGGGCACGTACCTTGGTTGCGGGCACATCCCCAGTAGAGAGTGTGCAGGAGGCAGCTGATCAATGTTTCTAAACTCTCTATCTCTCTCCCTTCCTCTCTGTAAAAAATCAATTAAAAAAAATATATATATATGCATATATATATATATATATATATACATATGTATACATATATATATATATATTTTTTTTTAATGACACTGAGTTTGCAGTCCCCTGGGTAACTGACACCACTGAGACTTTCAGCACTTCATCCATGTCAGAGGCGTCACTTACTACTCAACACCCACCCACTGGGTGGTCCCCAAACTCACTGGACAAGTCTCTCAGTCATACATGGAGCGCGACCTTGCTTTCTACTCAAAGACACAGCCAGTCTTACACTCCGAGGACGGGACCCCCCCAGGGGAGCAGCACCTTCCCATTCACTGAGAGTCCCCTTGATCTCTCTTACATTCTTAGGTCGGATGGGAGTCAGGCACAGGGAAGGCAGGAGAGGAACGGAAACTGTTCGCCCTGACCGGAAGTCTGAGACACCATGTCCCTTAATATGTCTTCAAAATAAGAATGTTCTAGCCCTAGCGCTCCTGACCACCGTGGTTTCACCTTCACAGTCTGCTCAGGGGACACGCTCTGAGCAAATTAATATTTGCTTCTGCTTCGAAAGAAAAAAAAAAAACCTCAGCATAGGAACGTGCGGTTCATCGCCAAACCTCGGCTGGATCGCAGAGCGCGATATTATTTATAATTAACTCATTTGTGTGCCGTGTAATTAAGAGGATGTCCTCGCAGGAACCCCGCAAAGGCCGTTTGGGGGCCAGCCTCATTACCGAAGCGAAAACAGGAGCCATCCGTTCCTGCGCGCCCCGCGAAGAAACACACACCCGCGTGTAATTATCCCCACACCGCGCCCCTCCTTTCCCGCTGTCCCCCTCTGCGTGCAGCCGCGAGGCGGGCAGGTGCTGAGCCGGGGCAGGTGCGTGGCCACTGTGATGACGCTCGCGATTTATCGGTCCGTGACCTCGGCGAGGTGGGGAGCGCAGCCAGGGACCCGTGTCCTCTTTATGAAGGGCACGCGGGCACCATCCTGGGTAAATCTCAAGCTTAGCAGTTCCGGAAAGTTAATGGTGTTCCAGCTAACGGATCTTCGTGGGCCATCACCTCGCGGGGCGACCTGGTGTTCTCAGCCCTGGGTGACGTGGGACGGGGGGGTGCTGAGCTGGCGTGAGTTTCCCGGGTGGTATGCAGCACACGGCTCTTCACGGCTCTTCAGTCCGCGGGCCATGCCCTATCCACTGAGCCAAGCCAGCCAGGGCTAGAACATTCTTGTTTTGAAGACATATTAAGAGCAGTCTTTAAGGGGTACCTGAAGCGACTCCACGATCAGAAGGCTGCACTCAAAAACAACTTGCAGACAGATTAAACGTTGCTCAGCAAACAATTTCTGATCATTTACAAGCGATGGGAGAGATTTTAAAGGAAGGAAAATGGGTGCCACATCAACTGAGTGAAAGACAAATGGAAAAGTGAAAAGTCATCAGTGGAGTGAAGGGTTTTATAACGTCCCCCGAGCCCACGTGTCACCCCGTCGGCACTCAGGGCTGGGAGCCACCTCAGGGCCGGGACAGCTCACCGAAATGCCTGCCTTTGCACGGGCATCTCCTGCTCCCAGCCCATAGGCTCCTCCCCGGTCTGTGTGTGACGAGTTTATTCCTCCCCCGTGGTTTCTCCCTGCTGCCATCCCTGCAGACACACCGGCCAGCTGCTGGTCAGTCTGTGCCACGCCTGTCGTTCGACTTTGTCCCTCTACGCCGTCTTTCCCCAACCTGGATGCGTGTCCGTGGTGGGCAGAGGGCGCGGGCTGTCCTTTCTGAGGCCGGTCCCCGGCAAAGCCCGCCTAATGGGCAGTGACATCCCGCGGCCATCAATATTAATAGGAGGGCCATTAGCCCGCGCCGAGGGCACCGCCCTCGCCCACTTGAAAGGCCGCAAGTGCTCCTTCACTTTCACATTAGAGGATGTATTCTTAGCATCCGGAGCCGTTTCTGCTTAATTGGTGTCAGCTCTCCGCCCGTAAATAGGTGAAGGAGTTGCTGCTCCCAGTGACACAGAGAAGCTGGCTGGCTGGTGGCGTCTTCTGAGACTTGTCACCACTGGCTCCGCTCACAGCTAGCGGTTCCGCTCCCGGGGAGGGCCCTCTCCCCTGCACGGCCTGCCCTCATGTCCACGCGCAGGCAGAGTGGTGATGGTGGTTCATTAGACATCATTAGCATATGCAAAAAGGGTCCTAGGCCCATAGCTATGGCCAAGCAGATATCTTGACCCACCGGTCACAAGTGAGTCTTGCTGCCGAGTTAGCTCTCAGCCTGGGAAGTTTTATGTCATTACTTTATTTTGAAGAAAACGTTATCATGTATGTACTTCCAGAAGCTTATGGTGAACATGCTCCATCTCAAGATACTTGTGAACACCTGTTTAAACGCTTTAGAAGTGATGACTTCAATGTGAAAGATGATGTCCAGGTCAACCAAATAATTAGTTTGAAGGCCAACCAACAGTGACAAGCATTATTGGATGAAGATGCGTGTCAAACTCAAAAACAACTTGCAGACAGATTAAACGTTGCTCAGCAAACAATTTCTGATCATTTACAAGTGAGGGGAGAGATTTTAAAGGAAGGAAAATGGGTGCCACATCAACTGAGCGAAAGACAAATGAAAAACCAAGTCATCAGTAAAAAATTGCTTCAACAGCATGAAAGAGAGTCTTTTTTTGCATCGAATGAATTGTGACTGGCGATGAAAAGTGGATTTATTTTGAGAATCCCAAATGCACAAAATCGTGGGTTGATCCAGGTCAGCCATCAACATCGACTGCAAGGCCAAATCGCTTGGGAAAGAAGACAACGCTCTGCGTTTGGTGGGATCAGGAAGGTGTGAGGGATTATGAGCTTCTGAAACCAGATGAAACCGTTAATACTGATCGCTACCGACAACAAAGAGCCAATTTGAACCACGCTTTGATCGTAAAATGACCAGAATGGGCCAGAAGACATGGAGAAGTTATTTTGCTTCATGATAATACACCATCACACACTTCAAAACCAGTTAAAGTCACATTAAAAGGTCTTGACTGCGAAGTATGAACCCACCCGCCGTATTCCCCAGCCCTTGCTCCTTCAGATGACCACTTGTTCGGATCGATGGCACCCACATTGTCTGGGCAGCACTTCAAAACGCATGAAGAAGTGGAAAATGGGGTCTCTGAATGGTCTGCCTCAAAACAAGAAAAGTTCTATTGGGACGGTACCCACAAATTACCTAAAGATGGGGAAATGTGTAGCTAGCGATGGACATTACTTTGAATAAAGCACTTTGGATGTTTCTCTTGAAATCATCGTGTTTTCTCTGATGACAAAATCCGCATCGAGAACCGGTAACCTGGTGGTGTGCACCGGCACCTCCACGTGGCCTCCTGCCTCTCCCAGCCTGCCTGGATGTCATGCCCAAGTCATGTATCTGGTGTTGCCAACAGGTCCTGAAGAGGAATGACAGGTGTCCTGTCTCAGCTGACACAGGACAGCCTTGCCCCCACTCCCTGCAGCGTCCCTAAGAGTCACCCATCTCAGACCCCATGACATGAGGAGCGGAGGCTGCCAGAGGGCAGGGGAAGGAGGTTATGGGAAACACGGAAGTAAGTGGCATCCCAGCCTGACCTTGTCTGAATAAGAATGTTCGATGGCCCGCGGTTTAAAGCTGGAGCCGCCTGTCCCTCCTGCCGGGCTCTCCTGTCACCTCCCAGACGGGCCTCCTGGGAGCCGGTGCCCAGTGGCAGCCATCACCTGGGCCCGGAGCAGTGATTGTTGGCACTGACCCAGGTCTGGTGAAGGAGGGCACACTGCTACCGGTGGCCTTCAGGGGGGCTGGGCACAGTGAAGTCCTCCGCTAGCCCCTGATGACAGGGGCGTGGGCATCTCTCAGGCTGCTCCGCAGGCCCAGTGGGTGGAGACAAGTCATAAAAGCTGCCCTGCCGGTTGGCGGGCGTCCAGGCGAACCCCAACCCTGAGCTCAGACCCCAGCCTGGAAGCCCCCCCAGCTCCATGGTCCATGGAACAAGGCAGATGAAGGTCAAGGCAAGAGAGTGTGGCCGTCACCCTGCCCCTTTTACTTAGGAAAGAAGACAAATTTTCCCAGAGAGGAAGGGGGAGGGAGAGAGAGAGAGAAATACCAATGATGAGAGAGGGTCATTGATCAACTGGCTGCCTCCCGCACACCCCACATTGGGGATGCAGCCCACCACCTGGCCATGTGCCTTGACTGGGAATTGAACCATGACCTCCTGGTTCACGGGTTGACGCTCAACCACTGAGCCACGTGGGCCAGGAACCCTTCCCCCCCACTTTTCAATACATCTTCTAGATCTTATCACCTCCAACTGCCGGGAGGAAGGCTGGCGTTTCAATCAAATTCCGCCCTGTCTGGTTTCCTCAAATGCACATCGGAATCCATATTTGCATATTCAAGGAGGGAAGTTCCAGTCCCTCTTCCGAGATTTATGTTATGATCCTGACATTTATTACAAGAATTTGGAAACCCCCATTTTTAATGACCAAAAATCATGCCGCACAGCTCTCAAACACACACACTCACACTCACACACACACACACACATTTAAGGCTCTCAACTCGGATGATTTCTGAACATGCCAGACTTTCTTGCTATAAGTAAATCCCCCCTCATGCAGACAGTGCATAACTTAGAGGCCATATTCAATGCCTTAAGAGTCTGAGGGGCTCAGAGTGTATCCTCGTGCCTGTGGGGTTCTCACCAGGGCCCCCCTGCCCTCAGCTCCCGGAAGCCGGGGTGCTATTTGCCGTGATTGCTCCGCAGAAGACAAACAGAGGGGGCAGGGAAAATTCCAGAAACACAAGCGGGGTGGGCAGGGCCTGGGCTCCTGGACAGCGTCAGAGGAGGCGCCGCTGGGTGACCAGCAGGCCTCGGAGCAGCCTGGCTGGCCACCAGCGAGGGGGTTGGGGTATTTCTCCTGAGACCCATGGCTCATCCCAGGACTTGCTGCTCAGCTCCGATGAGAATGACCCCCCAGTTGGTATGTGAAAGTCTATGAAATGGAATGAAGGGGGGAAGGGACCCCCATGCAGGACGTGAGGATCATAACATGAACCCCAGGCGGGGCTGCCCCAAGCCGCAGGCAGCCTCAGGGGCACCAGTCTCATCGGTTGCCTTGCTCTGAATACAGCCGGCCCACGGCTCCAGACCGAAATAAATGACACCCAGGGGGCTCACTGCTCCCGCACATGCGTGCCTCTCCGTGTCACCGTCCCCAGAGCGGAAATCTCAGTGAGGCATGTTTGCGTGTCGCTAACCCCCTATTTTCCACCCGACATATTGTCTCTAGGACTTTATAGGGGAGCTGCCGGAGCAGGCTTTGAGGGGAGCCGTGGGGAACACTGTGGCCTGCGGGGCCCGGAGCCCAGGCCCCATCCAGAGCAAGGCCTGGTCCAGGGCCCCATCTCCCAGCCCCAGCCTTGGGGGTGCACCCCTTTCAACTAAGACACATCCCCTAACCCCGCCCAGCGGGATCCAGTTGGACCACCCAGAGGAGGTGCCCTTTCTCCCTCAGACCCCTGAGCCTGGCGGGGGCCTGGCTGCTCGGCAGGAAGAGAATAGAAGCTGCTCTTGTCATTCTGTCCACATCTCAGTGTGACAATCCCGGTGGCATCGGCGAGCTCAGGGCACGGGCGGCAAGGCCTGCGCAAGGGAGGTCGAATCTGGGGGTTTCAAAACCTCACCTCCACTTGACAGTCTATAAACAGCAGAGGGATGATGACCCGCAGAGTAGGGTGGGAATTGGGGCATGACCTAGAGGGCGGGGGAGGTGGTAGGAGGAGCAGAGTTGGGGTGCGGCGCTGTGCTCACACCCCCCGCTTTTCACCTGCTAACTAACTGCACAGACTTACTGTTTACCACACGCTCTCTGTGACCCCGGTGCTTTCTGGGTATCATTAGCAAGAGTGCTGCCCTCAGCGCTGCCCTCTGCAGATGGGCGGTGTCCTCGCCCATTAGGTGACCCGGTAAGTGATGATTATACCGCGGCGGCAGCCTCGCAGCGCCGGGCCGGACCCCGTCTGACACCCGAGGCCGGCTTGTTAGCCGTGTACACTCGCCGGCCTCCCGGGGCGTGACCTCAATCAGGGTACACGGGCTGGGGACCCGGGAGCGGGCGTCTCTGACACACGCATCACGCGATTCTAGCGCAGCCCCGGAAAGGAGAGCTTCGGGGAGCCCTCAGCGCGGCCTCGGAGACACATCGGCAGAACCCAGCCTTATCTGTAACGTTTTCCAATTCCTCAATTACCGTTGATGTACAATATTGTATGAGCTCCAGGTGTACAACTGGGCAATTAGGCGCTTAGATAACGTGCGAAATAATCACCCCGTGAGTCTAGTGCCCATCTGACACCCGCTCACTTATTACCGTGTGATTGGCCCTATTCCCTGCGCTCCACTTTGTACTCTGCGGCTGCCTTTATAACGGCTGACGTATACCTCCCCTCCCTCTCCCACTTCCACCCAGCCCCAACTCCCCTCCCATCTGGCAGCCGTCCGTTAGCGCTCTGTATCTAGACGTTTGTTTCTGTTTTGTTTTTTGTTTTAACTTTTTGTATCCGGTGTGTAAGTGAAGGTACACCGTGCTTGTCTTTCTCCGTCTGTCATTCTTTTTTATGGCTGCGTAGTATTCCGTCATAGAGATGCACCTCAACTTTTTATCCACTCGTCTGCTGATGGGCACTTGGGTTGCTTCCATATCTTGGGGATTGTAAGTGATGCCACAATGAGGATGGGGGTGCATATGTCTCTCTGAATTCGCATTTCGGATTTCTTCAGATAAGTACCTGGAAGTGGAATTGCCGAGTCAGATGATGGTTTTATTTTTGATTTGTTGAGGAAACTCCATCCTGTTTTCTACCGTGGCTGTACCAATGGCAGACCACCGGGGCTGACAGCGGTCCAGGATCACGGTACTCAGCAGTCAATGCTAAAAAGACACAGGCCAAGTTCAAGTGCAGCTGTTAGGACTATAATTGCTGCTCTGCTTGATTCTTATTGACATCCTTCACCTGTTTTATATGTGAGAAATGGGGTGGAGCCTGAGGACAAACACGAGATTTGCACAGATCCCATCCCTGTGATCTAATGCCGTGTGTGCGCTGTGGCTGACGCCAAATGTAACAAAGGCCTCCCACTCATGCCACGGCCTCTGACCTCCACGGAAGATGAAGGGAGGGTTCCCCCCAAAATGGGTGAGTTTTGCAACAATTGGGGGATGAGATGCAGAAAGTCAGGGAGGCAGGGAGAGGATGGGAGTGAGGAAGGGGCGAGCCCACTGGCAGCAGCTGAGCCTTGAGCTGGGGAGGAAGTGGGGCTCGGGAGGAGGCGGAGCTTGGGAGGAGGCGGGGCTTGGGAGAAGGCGGGGCTCTGGGAGGCGGAGCTTGGGGAAAAGGCGGGGCTCTGGAGGCCTTGCAGCTAGGACTGTGGGGCCCTGTTGTGGAGGAGATGGGTGTGGGGGGAGCCTGCACTCGTTCCATCTGCAGCAACTTCCAGGCGGTTTTGAAGCATCCGTTTAGCCACGGGCTGCCCATCAAAATGTTTGCAAGTGAAGAGAGAGAACATCTGATGCAAATCAGAAGGAGTGGAGCCTGCGGTCCGTGTGAGAAATCTGCGGACCTGTGGAGAACGTGGATGGGTTTATCTGACCCGAGCCCAGGACAAGTGCCAGGAAGGGAAATCTCAGTGGATGGAGGAGAGGCTCTAAGAAGGGCGGGTTTGCTGCTTATTTTAGAATCACAGGAGGTGGCTGAAGGGACTCTGTGGAACTCACCGGTGGTGGATTAGGGACGGGGGAGGGAGCAGAGGGGGACCCCCGGGATGGGATGAAGAGTAAGAATGATGGAGGGACTCACTCTTTTCCGTTGGCGGGAACAGGGTAATTAATAACAAACATCCATAGCTCGTGGAGACGGTGATGGGGGGTTGAGGGATTCTGTGGTCTGTGTTCTGGTGGGAGACTCTGGAGGAAGCCGAGGGCACCTGCCATGGCAGCGGCCTGCAGGTGGTGGCGCGTGTGGGGGTCTGACCACCCGCCCCTGTGGCAGAGGCTCTGTGGAGGGACCCCCAGCCCCGACCGCCTCTCTTCCTGCTCCTGGTCCTTTCCCTTTGCAGGTTTCTAACCGCACTATAACTGATGCTGAGGTGACATAATTTACAGCCTAATATTTAAATCCTGGGGTTTTCCCTGAAATGTTTAGAACTGGGGGCTTCATTGTAGTGACCCCCAACCATGAAATGTTGCTACTGTGATGCATCGTGATGTAAATATCTGCATTTTCCCATGGTCTTAGGCGACCGCTGTTCTATAATAAAACCAGCTGCATGGTTGCAGCGGTGCTATAGATTTAAAAGGAAAAGGAAGGAGGTTGAATCTGTCTGGAGTCTGAGGCTGGGGTCAGAGACTAGGAAGGTGCCCCTTGGGTGGTGGGTGCCATGGACGGGGTGGGGGAGGGGTGCGGAGGGAGCCAGGACCCAGCTGGCTGCGTGTGACAGCAGGACAGAGGTTAGGCTGGGACGGGGCAGGCCTGGTGCGGTGGGCATGTCCCTGGAAGCTGATTGGAGCGATGAGCAGAGTCGGGAGAAGGAGACATTAATTAGGTGGACCGTAGGTTTCAGGGCAGGTGATCATGAACTTGGCGGCATCATTAGCGGGAATAAGAGGTGCAGAGGGACTGTTCTAATGACCAGGCCAGCGGGCTGGCCGAGGCGCTGGCTGCCCCTCACCTCTGTGCCCCACATCTCTGCCCCCACGAAGAGGCCGGCCGGGTGATGCCCAGCGGGCTCTGCGGAGGCCGTGAAATGGCGACATTACAGAATCAAAGCGGGACCGAGCCGCCGGGAGTGCGCCCGAGGCCAAGAAGAACACGTGCACACAGCCACCGGGGTTAGCAGGTTTCTCTGCATGCGGTGCACAGAGAAACAAACCGCCCTGTGGATGGCTTTCAGTTTTCACTGACATGCTGACACCCAGTAGGGCCACAACTCAGATGCACAGTGTGACTTCAGGAAGTGATGTCAGTCAGATAGCCGCAGCTGTCACGGGGCACCTGGCCTTGCGGTGACCCTGGGAAACCATCTGCAGGAGAGAATGTCACTGTCAGACTTAGAAAAAGATGCGGCCATGACTCTGAGCATCCTGCCCACGAGCTGGCCCGCGAGGGAGCAGGAGTTGAGGCCGGGACTCTGCTTCCGGAGTGTGGCTCTCCCGGGACCTGACGTCCTCAGCTCTCCACACGTCGGCACACGCACAGAAGTCACCGCTGGCCTGGCTGCCTTCGGCTTCCTCCCACCAACAATCCCCCGATACACCTGCACGAGCTCAGCTAACCAGCAATCATAGCACACAAAACACTGAATGTAGGAAACAGCCCTTTGTACTCCAGAGGCACCTAATTAATAAACTCATTCATGTTCTCAGCTGGCACAAGGTCTGGTTTCAGCCACACTTGCCATCCAACGCCTTATTAAAAATATGTGGTGTTGAGTGCCAAAGACTGGCCCAAGGACTAGCCAATCTGTTTACTAGCTGCCCTTCTACACACATATACACCCATGCATACGCACACACATGCAGGCACGCAGGCACACATATCAGAGAGCTCACTTGGATGCTCTGTCCTCACTAGCATGTCTGGGTCAGAACAACTAGTGGCCGTTAGCAAATGAAGAGCCCGTTAGCCCTCGGGATGGACTGTGAGGAGCAAGTGCCTGTGGGCGGCCTGGCTCGGATGCGCTGAGGCTGCAGCCTGCATTGCTCGGTCCAGGAAGCCCCAGCTGCGGAGCTGCGGACCCACTGGCCGGCACAGACCGCAGACCGCCATGTGCGCACCTGCTATTTCCATGCATCTCCACGTTCAAAGATGGATCACACATGGCAGGTTAAAGCAACTTCTTGTATGTCAACCAGCTGGGCTGGGAGTAACCTAGAGACCGACCGGGCTGATGGCACAGTCCGGTCCCCTGCGCCTCCCACAGGGGCGGGACCCAGTGAAAAATCACACAGCCAGAGTCCCAGGAGACAGGCCCCGTCTCGCCGTGATGATGCTGGTGCGGGCACGTGGAGGGTAGGCCCGTGTGACGTGTAATAAAGCTGGGCCCACGTTCGCTTGACGTAAAGGCTGCATTAGAGCCAGTACAGCAGTAATAGGAGGAGGAGACATACCGCTAAGGATGCAGGGCATTTCTGCACATTAGAATTGATAGGGGCTGGAATATTCAGAAACACAGCTGTCCTCCTGAACCCACAACCCGATCGGATGAAGAATGACGTAGTTCAGACATGGATGCTCAGTCCTTAGAGCTGTGGCCGTGGGGGACCAATTCTGGGAGCTCACAGCCTGGCGAGGGGTCTGACTGCAGACAGCCCCTGTACCAAGGAGGAGAGAGGGACGTTCGGAGTGAGACTGAGGGTGCTGGGATTCAGGAGCTGGTGCCCAGCCGGGCTCTGCCCATCACTGGGTGCGGTTCTGGGCTGGTACTGTTCTCTCTCTAGGCTTACGTCCTTCCTTTTACAGTTAGTAGCTCTGACAGAGAGTGACCCCCCAGAATTCATAGATTGAGTCCCTGGCCCCTCCTGTGGCATATGTGGAGGTGGGGCCTTTGGGAGGTCAAGTTCAGATGAGGGCATGGGGGTGGGACTTCCATCCTGAGCTTAGTGTCCCTCTAAGAGGAGGAAGAGAAGCCAGAATTGAGTCATCTCTCTCTTTCTCCCTCTCTCTCTCTCCCCTGCCCTGTAAAGACTTAGAGAGAAGGTAGTCCTCTGCAAGCTCGGAAAAGAGCCATCACCGGAAACCAAGAGACCTGCCCTTGTTCTGGGATATGCAGACCACAGGATAGGAGAGTAACCACTGTGCTCACCGCCATGGGCACTTAGCTGCTAAGGCAGCTGCAGGGAAGGGAGGCACCTCCGGGATTCCAGCCCGTGTGCCAGGCCCCTCGGGCTGCCATCTGACAGCATGTTGCCGTGACTCTGAAACACCGCGAGATTCTCAACATAAATCAAAAGTAAATTATGTTCGGTTTCAGTTTTCGTTTTTATTGCATTTTTGTTTGTGACTTTTGGAACACTTTAAAGTTGGAACTACGAGTGCTTTATGTGATAACTGAGGAAAATGGGATATTTAATTAAGCAGAGCTCCTTATTCCCCACACACAAGGGGATTTACTTGTAATTCAGTTATATAAAGCCAACATATATCTCACCGCAGCCCTATGAGGTAGAAAAACATCTTAATATTGTTCGCTCCGGAATTCAAAACAATGAAGCAGTAGCGAGCGGAGTTCTATCTCTTGTGTGCACAGAATTTTCAAGCTGCAATAAATATTTCAAATAGGTCTGTCTCTTTAAAATAAAGACTCCTCCATACAGTACATATTTTAAAGAAGCCTTGTCTAAACAGAGCATCCTAAACATAATGAAAACTTACATGTGTATAGCCCTATGCATTCCTTTATGGAATAGTGAGCAATTTGCCTTATAGAGCAGACCAAGGGGAAGTTAAATGCTATGAGAACTTGTCGTTCAACTTTTATATTCTCATCATCACCAGCTGCCTAATCATCTTAATTAAATTTCAGTCAAGTCCCTCGACTTTCAAATTCCTGAGCCTCTATGTTTGACCACTAAATACCATCCCACTGTGTGTATGAGAAATGAACCACAGTTCATTCTCACGAATCCCTTTTCTGGGCCATCTGGATTATTTCCAGCTTTTTACCATAAGATGAAAAGATATCATTAATATTCTTATGTTCACATCTTTGCTTATTTGTGTGAGCCTATATTTCTCTTGGATAAATTCCTAGATGGAGATTTGCTGGGTCAAATTAAAATGTGGTGATATTGAAATTTACAAAGAAAACATTGGTCGGAAAATACATAACTTCATCTGTCATTACTGACCTCATCATAGCTCATGAATTCCCACTCCAATGGATTACTGAAAATAATTACACTCGTTAATTCAAAGGGTATCGGTCATCTGTTATTTAAAACTCAGTCATTTGGGGGTAAGTGTTCAGGAATTAAACACAGGATTCTCCTGCTTCTCCTTTGCTGTGATAGCTCCAGTCTGCCTGTGAGGTAGAGGAGGGTCAGACCAGTGAAAGATGATGAGAAAGTTACCCCCTGACAGAGTGATTCAGTGGCTGAGCTTTGACCTATGAACCAAGAGGTCACAGTTCAATTTCCAGTCAAGGCACATGACTGGGTTATGGACTCAATCCCCATTGTGAGGCATTCGGGAGGCAGCCAATCAATGATTAGCTCTCATCATTGATGTTTCTATCTCTTCCTCTCCTTCCTTTCTGAAATCAATTCTATATAATAAAAGCCTAATACGCAAATTGAATGGCGGAATGATGGGTTGCTATGATGCACACTGACCACCAGGGGGCAGATGCTCAATGCAAGAGGTGCCCCCTGGTGGTCAGTGTGCTCCCACAGGGGAAGAGCCGCTCAGCCAGAAGCTGGGCTCATGGCTGGCGAAAGCAGCAGAGGTAGTGGGGTGTGAGCCTCAGCCAGCAGGCAGACATCCCCCGAGGGGTCCACAGCCGGGATGAGGGAACTTCCCCTCCCCAGTGCACAAATGTTATGCACCAGACTTCTAGTAAAAAAAATTTTTTTTGAGTGACAAGAAAGTGTGGACAGGGGCACGGCAGACAATTCAAGCAAGAATGCTTATGAACCAGAGAGTCCAGAAAGGCCCTGGAGGAAACTTATGAAAATCTTGGGATGCCTCCAAATTAATTTTCAGAAATGACCCTCATTATCATCTTGCCGGGAGAGTGAACGGCGGAGCAGAGAACGGCATGCTGTGTCACCCCTGGTGTCACTGGACAGATGAGTGAGAAGAAAAGAAATCCACACTTGACACAGCTTTTGTCCTCCTAAACTCTTAAAGCCAAGTGGAAATTTGACTATAAATATCATTCAGTGAAATAAAACGTGTGAATCCTCATATACTGTAGTTGTAGTTTTCAGGATAAAGTCTCAACCACATGTGTTAGTTATGGGGTCTGGGTCACCATGCCTGTAGCGTGTCTGCTCGGTCTGTCGGGAGCCACTAGTGTGACTCCACTTTTCCAGTTTCTTTGTCCGGTAGAACTTTGTGCTCGTGAACCTACAATTTAATTTGTGATGTTTGCCTTGTGCAACATGTGTGATAGGGCATGACGTTTGTGAGTTCAGTCGTATTTTCTTCCATGTGTAACATGTATGTTAGGGGCAGAGAAACTGAGTAAGGCGGGAGTTCTCAACCTGTGGGTCGAGACCCTTTTGGGGGTCGAACAACACTTTCAAAGGGGTCACCTAAGACCATTGGAAAACACAAATACGATTCATAACCGTTGCAAAATTACAGTTATGAAGTAGCAACAAAAATAATTTTGTGGTTGGGGGTCACCACCACATGAGGAGCTGTCTTAAAGGGTCGCGGCATTAGAAAGGGTGAGAACCACTGGAATAAGGGGTGTCTTCCCGGCTCCCCTGGTGCTTGGACAGCCCACCCAGCAGAGCTGCCCGTCATTAGAGAAACACTGAAGGACCTTCTAAGTGGGCCTGTGAATCTGGTGGGGAGGGGGAATTTCATTGTTTGAACTTGTTTATAGCATCACTTTTCAGGACAATTGGCTTCCCACAGGCTAACTGAGGCACTGAGCCCTGTCGTATGTTAGTGTTTTCCTGGTGTGTGAGAGCAGAGAGAAACCACCGTTCTTCCTGAAATGGAAAGCGCAGTGGCCACAGGACTGTGGACTCCGTGTCCTGAGGACGAGTGTGTCCTCACCACTGCGTTCCACCTGGTCCCCCGGTGTCCGGAGAAAACGTGTGTCCGTGGAGCTTTCTCCTTTCTTCCTCTCCGGCTCTGGCTTCTCATCCCTGAAACCAGACTCGCCTGCGTCCGCGGCTCCAGCCTCTCAGTCAGGGTTGCTGCTTTTCCCCTCTTAAGTGAACCGAGTGCATCACATCTTGGTGTCTTCGGATGTTGGCTTCCGTACCACGTCTCCTCAGGAGAAACAGCCAGACGCTTTATATGCCGTCTTCTTCCCCCGGGACTGTTTCCTTCTCTGATGGTTTCTCCTTCTATGTAGACCTCCTCTCCCATCATACATGTAACGCTACGTGAAGGAAGATTGATGATTAGAACTCGTGTGTATCCCAATGGAACCAAAAAGGAAAACATGTGGCTATCATAATTACGATGATCCATAATCGCAGGTTTTTCAAACTGGAAGAGAGAGGCCATTCAGGCCAACCCGTTCGCTTTGGAGCTGACACAACTGATTCCCGAAGGATGGGATGTCCTCAGCCCCTGGCTGTGCTGCGTCCTGTGCAACCCCTGGCTCACCGTGGAATAAGATACAGTGGTACCTCGAGCTACGAGTTTAATTCGTTCCATAACCTTGAGGCGTGGGAAACTATGAGACGCTCGAGTAGCGGTAAACTGGTGGGTCGTGTGCAGCCGGCCGATCCTCACGTGATCACTCCTATCTCAAATGTTACTCATATTTCAAAGCAAAAATCGCTCCCTCGACGGCTCGTATCTCAAAATCTCGTATGTTAAGGCACTCGTATCTCGAGGTACCACTGTATTCTGTCATTTCCTTTATCCCCACAGCAGCGTCGCTCCAGCTCTGTTTCCCGACCCAGGGAGGCGCCAGTTGTGTTGGGGGGAGACTCCCGGGCGCCCCGCTGAGGAGCCTGAGAGCGGGCTGCGTGTGTACGAACCACGTGCGCTAATGGGGTGCTCGCTGCTGAGAAAATGCTCCGCCATCAACCATGGCCCCTGCACAGCACAGGTGGGATTTGTGGAGTCGCTCTTTAAATATTGATGAAGCTATTTAGACATCTTTTATTTATGGCGAAATGTATAGCCTCTAATTATTACAGAATTAAGCTTCCACAGGCCGGGAGAGGTAAAGGGAACTCTGGTTATTCTCACTCACCTCCTAATGCTGGTCCGGGTGAGAGTTCTTCAGTGAGTCTTTGGTCCATCAGCCCATCCATCCATTTATCCATCCATCCATCCATTTATCCATCCATCCATCCATCCATCATCAACTTACTTTTGGGAGCATCTTCGCTGTGAGAATCATTGGGGCCAACATGCCTCCCTCCCTTGGTTCCCCTCTGTTGATGGGGCCACAGGTACTGCTGGTAGGGTCCCAGGTACTGCTGCTGGGGTCTCAGGTACAGCTGGTGGAGTCCCAGGTACAGTTGGTGGGGTTCCGGGGTAGAGTTGGTGGCGTCTCAGGTACAGCTGGTGGGGTCCCGGGTGCAGCTGGTGGGGTCCAGGGGGCTGCTGGGCCTGTCTCTTCCTCCTCCTCATCTGGTCATGTCAGCATCAGGCCTTGAGCCTGGGTGGGAGGCTCACTCGGACGTTGTGAGCAGACAGGAATCACATCTACCAGCACCTTCCTGTCCAGGGGCCAAAAGCGCATCAAGTGAGGACCACGGGGGAAGCACAGAGCAGCTGCTCACCCTCCTCTGCCTCCCTCCACGGACACGCTGGTCCTCCCCGTCGTCAGCGCTCCGTGGCTATTCCTTCCGCCGCCGGCCACCCTGAAGCTAATAACATCTATGAACTAGCATCTATGGTGTTTGTTTCCCTTGCATCCGACAGTCTTTCAGTACCCATCTTTGACCATTTTCTCTTTCTCTTTTTTTTAATATATTTTTACAGAGAGGAAGGGAGAGGGATAGAGAGTTAGAAACATCGATGAGAGAGAGAGACATCCATCAGCCGCCTCTTGCACGCCCCCTTCTGGAGGAGTGCCCACAACCAAGGTACATGCCCTTGACCGGAATTGAACCTGGGACCTTTCAGTCCGCAGGCCGACACTCTATCCATTGAGCCAAACCAGTTTTGGC